>APFE031575818.1:172758-200910 GCA_000404065.3 Pinus taeda | reverse complement strand
ATATATAAAGTTTGGTGTTCTATGGTTGAAAATCATAATGGGTGACACTAGAATAAATGATACTTTCCCGGAATTTAGAGGAATTAGATTCAAATTAAAATTCCTAAATTTAAAATATATTGGTAGCCGGGCAATTATGGGAATTGCCCAATGTAAACGAGAAAAGCTTTGATCTTTTATGTTGCAATTATTATAACTGTAACCACTCCAAAATGATGCATGTAGATTTATTTGATTCCCTATTAATGTTAAAAAAGTGTCATGTTATTTGATTCCCTGTTAATGTTACTAAAGTTACTAATTTATCATTTTAACTCTTGGATTTTTAAATGAGGAATTAATAAAGCGGATTAACAACTTTGGTATCACTTAAAATATAATGATAATAGATGATTCTGGTTGGAAAATAACATTTTTTAAATTAAAAAAATTTATTAATAAAAATAATTTGTTGTTTTATGGTTTGAAATGAATGGGTTGACCACTAGAATAAATGATACTTTGTGGGAATTTAGAGGAATTAGATTCAAATTAAAATTCCTAAATTTAAAATATATTGGGAGCCGACCTAAAGGAGAAAAGCTTTGATCTTGTTATGTTACAATTATTATAACTGTAACCACTCCAAAATGATGCATGTAGATTTATTTGATTCCCTATTAATGTTAAAAAAGTATCATGTTAGTTGATTCCCTATTAATGTTACTAAAGTTACTACTTTATCATTTTAGCTCTTGGATTTTGATTTTTAAATGAGGAATTAATAAAGTGGATTAACAACTTTGGTATCACTTAAAATATAATGATAATAGTTTGGAAATTAAGGGTTTTGATTTAACCTAAAACATTAGGGATTGAGATTGGTGATTCTGGTTGGAAAATAATATTTTTTCGAATTAATAAATAAGTATTAATAAATAAAGTTTCTTGCTTTATGGTTGAAAATCATAATGGGTGACACTAGAATAAATTATACTTTGTCGGAATTTAGAGGAATTAGATTCAAATTAAAATTCCTAAATTTAAAATATATTGGTAGTTGAGCGATTCTCAGAATCACCCAACGTAAACGAGAAAAGCTTTGATCTTGTTATAACCACTCCAAAATGATGCATGTAGATTTATTTGATTCGCTATTAATGTTAGAAAATTATCATGTTATTTGATTCCCTGTTAATGTTACTGAAGTTACTATTTTATCATTTTAACTCTTGGGTTTTTAAATGAGGAATTAATAAAATGGATTAACAACTTTGGTATTACTTAAAATATAATGATAATAGTTTGGACATTAAAGGTTTTGATTTAACCTAAAACATTAGGGATTGAGATTAGTTGATTTTGGTTGGAAAATAATAATTTTTTGAATTAATAAATAAGTGTTAATAAATAAAAATTGTTGTTCTATGGTTGAAAATCATAATGAGTGACACTAGAATAAATGATACTTTGCTGGAATTTAGAGGAATTAGATTCAAATTAAAGTTCCTAAATTTAAAATATATTGGTAGCCGGAATCCAGGAATTAGATTCAAATTAAAATTCCTAAATTTAAAATATATTGGTAGCCAGGGGATTCCGGGAATCGTCCAACGTTAATGAGAAAAGATTTGATCTTGTTATATTGTAATTATTATAACTATAACCAATCCAAAATGATGCATGTAGATTTATTTGATTTCCTATTAATGTCAAAAAAGTATCACGTTATTTGATTGCCTGCTAATGTTACTGAATTTACTATTTTATCATTTTAACTCTTGGATTTTTAAATGAGGAATTAATAAAGTGGATTAACAACTTTGGTATCACTTAAAATATAATGATAATAGTTTGGACATTAAGGGTTTTGATTTAACCTAAAACATTAGGGATTGAGATTAGTTGATTCTGTTTGGAAAATAATATTTTTTTGGATTTAATAAATAAGTATTAATAAATAAAGTTTGTTGTTCTAGAGTTGAAAATCATAATGGGTGCCATTAGAATAAATGATACTTTGCCGGAATTTAGAGGAATTAGATTCAAATTAAAATTCCTAAATTTAAAATATGTTGGCAGCCGGGGGATTCCAGGAATCGCCCAACGTAAACGAGAAAAGCTTTGATCTTTTTATGTTGCAATTATTATAATTGTAACCACTCCAAAATGATGCATGTAAATTTATTTGATTCCCTGTTAATGTTAAAAAAGTATCATGTTATTTAATTCCCTGTTAATGTTACTGAAGTTACTATTTTATCATTTTAACTCTTGGATTTTTAAATGAGGAATTAATAAAGTGGATTAACAACTTTGGTATCACTTAAAATATAATGATAATAGTTTGGACATTAAGGGTTTTGATTTAACATAAAACATTAAGGATTGAGATTAGATGATCTTGGTTGGAAAATAATAATTTTTTTGAATTAATAAATAAGTATTAATAAATAAAGTTTGTTGTTCTATGGTTGAAAATCATAATGGATAACACTAGAATAAATGATACTTTGAGGAATTTAGAGGAATTAGATTCAAATTAAAATTCCTAAATTTAAAATATATTGGCAGCCCGTCAATTCCGGGAATTGCCCAACGTAAACGAGAAAAGCTTTGATCTTGTCATGTTGCAATTATTATAATTGTAACCACTCCAAAATGATGCATGTAGATTTATTTGATTCCCTATTAATGTTAAAAAAGTATTATGTTTTTTAATTCCCTGTTAATGTTATTGAAGTTATTATTTTATCATTTTAACTCTTGGATTTTTAAATGAGGAATTAATAAAGTGGATTAACAACTTTGGTATCACTTAAAATATAATGATAATAATTTGGAAATTAAAGGTTTTGATTTAACATAAAACATTAGGGATTGAGATTAACTCAGTCTGGTTGGAAAATAATATTTTTTTGTATTAATAAATAAAGTTTGTTGTTCTATGTTTGCAAATCATAATGGGTGACACTAGAATAAATGATACTTTGCCAGAATTTAGAGGAAATAGATTCAAATTAAAATTCCTAAATTTAAAATACATTGGCAGTTGGGTGATTCCAGGGATCGCCGAAGGTAAACGAGAAAATCTTTGATCTTGTTATATTGCAATTATTATAACTGTAACCACTCCAAAAATGCATGTAGATTTATTTGATTCCCTATTAATGTTAAAAAAGTATCATGTTATTTGGTTCCCTGTTAATGTTACTGAAGTTACTATTTTATCATTTAACTCTTGGAATTTTAAATGAGGAATTAAGAAAGTGAATTAACAACTTTGGTATCACTTAAAATATAATGATATTAGTTTGGACATCAAGGGTTTTGATTTAACCTAAAACATTAGGGATTGAGATTAGTTGATTTTGGTTGGAAAATAATATTTTTTTGAATTAATAAATAAGTATTAATAAATAAACTTTGTTGTTCTATGGTTGAAAATCATAATGGATGACACTAGAATAAATGATACTCTGCTGTAATTTAGAGGAATTAGATTCAAATTAAAATTCCTATATTTAAAATATATTGGCAGTCAGCCGAAAAGCTTTGATTTTGTTATGTTGCAATTATTATCAGTGTAACCACTTCAAAATGATGCATGTAGATTTATTTAATTTCCTACTAATGTTAAAAATTTACCATGTTATTTGATTCCCTGTTAATGTTACTGAAGTTACTATTTTATCATTTTAACTCTTGGATTTTTACATGAGGAATTAATAAAGTGGATTAACAACTTTGGTATCACTTAAAATATAGTGATAATAGTTTGGACGTTAAGGGTTTTGATTTAACCTGAAACATTAGGGATTGAGATTAGTTGATTCTGGTTGGAAGATAATATTTTTTGAATTAATAAATAAGTATTAATAAATAAAGTTTGTTGTTCTATGGTTGAAAATCATAAGAGTGACACTAGAATAAATGATACTTCGTCGAAATTTAAAGGAATTAGACTTAAATTAAAATTTCCTAAATTTAAAATATATTGGCAGCTCGGGGAATGTGGGAATCGCTCGGGGAATCTGGGAATCGCCAAATGTAAACGAGAAAAAAATGATCTTGTTATGTTGCAATCATTATAACAGTAACCACGATGCATGTAGATTTATTTGATTCCCTATTAATGTTAAAAAAGTATCATGCTATTTGATTCCATATTAATGTTACTGAAGTTACTATTTTATCATTTTAACTCTTGGATTTTTAAATGAGGAATTAATAAAGTGGATTAACAACGTTAGTATCACTTAAAATATAATGATAATAATTTGGACATTAAGGGTTTTAATTTAACCTAAAACATTAGGGATTGAAATTAGTTGATTCTGGTTGGCAAATAATATTTTTTTGAATTAATAAATAAGTATTAATAAATAAAGATTGTTTTTCTATGGTTGAAAATCATAACAGGTGACACTAGAATAAATGATACTTTGCCAGAATTTAGAGGAATTAGATTCAAATGAAAATTCTAAATTTAAAATATATTGGCAGCCGGTCGATTCCAAGAATCGCCCAACGTAAACGAGTAAACCTTTGATCTTGTTATGTTGCAATTATTATAAATATAACCATTCCAAAATGATGCGTGTAGATTTATTTGATTCCCTGTTAATGTTACTGAAGTTACTATTTTATCATTTTAGCTCCTCGATTTTTAAACAAGGAATTAATAAAGTGGGTTAACAACTTTTGTATCACTTAAAATATAATAATAATAGTTTGGACATTAAGGGTTTTCATTTAACCTAAAACATTAGGGATTGAGATTAGTTGATTCTAGTTGGAAAATAATATATTTTTGAATTAATAAATAAGTATTAATAAATAAAGTTTGCTGTTCTATGGTTGAAAATCATAATGGGTGACACTAGAATAAATGACATTTTGCCAGAATTTAGAGGAATTAGGTTCAAATTAAAATTCTTAAATTTAAAATATATTGGTAGCCGGGTGGGCCCAACTTAAACGAGAAAATATTTGATCTTGCTATATTGCAATTATTATAACTGTAAGCACTCCAAAATGATGCATGTAGATTTATTTGATTCCCTATTAATGTTAAAAAAATATCATGTTATTTGATTCCCTATTAATGTTATGAAGTTACTATTTTATCATTTTAACTTTTGGATTTTTAAATGAGGAATTAATAAAGTGGATTAAGGGTTTTGATTTAACCTAAGACATTAGGGATTGAGATTAGTTGATTCTGGTTGGAAAATAATATTTTTTTAATTAATAAATAAGTATTAATAAATCAAGTTTGTTGTTCTATGGTTGAAAATCATAATGGGTGACACCAAAATAAATGATACTTTGTCAGAATTTAGAGGAATTAGATTCAAATTAAAATTCTTAAATTTAAAATATATTGGCAACCGGGCGATTCTGGGAATCGCCCAACGTAAATGAGAAAAACTTTGATCTTGTTATGTTCCAATTATTATAACTGTAACCACTCCAAAATGATGCATGTAACCACTCCAAAATGATTCATGTAGATTTATTTGATTCCCTATTAATGTTAAAAAAGTATCATGTTATTTGATTATGTGTTAATGTTACAAAAGTTACTATTTTATCATTTTAACTCTTGGAGTTTTAAATGAGGAATTAATAAAGTGGATTAGCAACTTTGGTATCACTTAAAATATAATGATAATAGTTTGGACATTAAGGGTTTTGATTTAACCTAAAACATTAGGGATTGAGATTAGTTGATTTTGGTTTGAAAATAATATATTTTTTTAAATTAATAAATAAATATTAATAAATAAAGTTTGTTGTTCTATGGTTGAAAATCATAATGGATGACACTAGAATAAATTTAAAGTAAAAAAATAGGTCTTTTAAAAAAATGACATGATGTAGAACCATCACATTTTTAAATTAGTATACAAATCACTAACATTCTAAAACATAATATACATAAAAGAAATTAAAGTGCGAAAAACTATGCTTCAAAAAAAATATGTGTGTTCTTTATTGCCCTTTTCAAAATCGAGTCACTTTTTCGCTATCTCTACAAAACGGGTAACTGTATCAGTTCCCGTTTCAAAGTTTACATTGAGAGTGGCTAAAGCTTAGAACACACCCTGGTCCCACGTGATTAGAGTACCTTGGTAAGGTATCTAATCTATAACAATGTGCGTGTTGTAACTCTTCATAGAGCATATCATTTTGAGATCTTCCATGTACCTATGTATATATGTAGTTATGACTACCTTCCTAGTTAAGAGGGAGTGTTAAAGAATGTAACTAGTATCATCTTCATAATTGTATTTGTCAAAAGAAAAGAAAAATATTTTTTTATTAAAGAAATATTGACTTATTAAAGCATGGGTTTCATGCTTGGGTCTCTTGACCACTTTGTGTCAACTACCCTATGAAATACACTTTTTCGCAAAGTGATTCCATCATGTTCGAGCACTCAGATCATCCTAGATTCATTCGTCATCGGTCAACAATTTGTCAAAGTTGTAAACCCATTATGCAAGTTTATAATGAAAATGATCTTAGTAATACAATAATGTATATAACAATTTAGTTAAGCCTATTACTTTGATGATGATTTTCATTCTAGGAGGTTTTTCATCTCACTGATTCATGTGTGCTTCTAAACACAAATGGTCGACATAGTTTTTCCTTCCAGCCTCACCTCATAGCTAGGGTGGATTTTGTCATCAAGATCTTAGGTGAATCCTAGTGTTTTTTATCGAGTTTTTGTAAAAGTGATTTGAGAATAATTTTAGCTAGTTGGTTAAATTATTTTATTACAAATCATTTGGTCTATTAGATCATATTGAGTCACATAATTTGGTAAAATAATTGAGGGTCTATAACAAATGGGTTTTCCCCTTTTGAGGGTTGAAATGTAATTATCTTATGTAAATAATATCTTAGCCATGGTGCAAGAATATTAGAGGGTTGGAAAAAATTATTAATCCTCTCATGTGTTAATTAATTAAATTTTCTGGCATAAATAAATTAAAAATCCTAAGCTAGAAATTTAATTTACTAGAGTCAAAATTAAGTCTTAGAAAAAATAAATTCTCCAAAATAAAAAATCGTGGGTTCTAGAAAAATTTATTTTTGGAGGCCCCCAACAAAGAGGATATTGAAAATTTCAAGAAATTTTGGACCTTTAGCCCTTGTTGGTTAGGTCAAAGTCATTTTTTTGAGGAAATTAGCTCAAAATAATTAATTTCGAGCTAATTAAAAATGAATTAAAAGATAAATTCGAAAATTCCTCAAAAAATAAATATTTCGACGGTAGAAATTAAAAGATAATTAAATATTTATCAAAGGTCGAGATTACTTTGATGGGGATCAAGCCAACTAAACGTTTAGAGGATTTATTTATAAATTAGAGGTCATTTGTCTCACAAAGGATCTGATCTTTGAATCGTGTACTAGTTCTCGAAGCTTTCTTGTCATTTTTCTCGAATAATAATAATACAAATTCTTTGGGGTTTTCATTGATCGTGGTGTTTCTCTCTTATTACTTATGGCAATACTGTTCCAATGCTCTGCCGAACTATATTTTAGAAGTTGTTTATTATTAGCCTTTGGGAATAATTTATTGCACAGGTATCTTGCTTAGGTTATTGGATCTAAGAAGATATTTTAATTCAATTAAATTAACAAGGATCTATAATTTTTTAAGGATTATAATGTTATTTTATATCTCTATCAATCTGACAACTTGATATTGAGTGTGCACAAATATTTTTTTATTTCAAGAAATTTGGCATGAGGGGAAGTCCTCAGTTGAACCAACCAACTTCAAAGGCATAAGATCTGAAGAGCCTTCTTGATTGAAGTCCCAAGACTTATCTAACGAAATTTCTCTTGCAGGGTTTCTTGGATAGGTCTTTATTTAATCGTGTTTAATTGATAGATCTAGCTAGGAAGAGCTTGATTCTATATATCTGGGAGCGGAGTTAGACCATACTCCTAAGATTTAGTATATTTTTATTTTATTTGTTTAGATCCGAAGTCTTTGTAGAATATTTTTGAATTTCTAACACCTGCACTCTGGGTTTTAGTTTTATTTTTGTACATATTTCAGATCTAGGGTTTCGCTTTTATGTTGTGCAGGTGTAGATATGAAATTATTCAAGGAGATTTTTGAAACTTTAGATAGATCTAGGCCTTGGAGGGAAATACATAGTCTCAAATCTTTGTTTGCAGGACCAAAAATTTAAGATTATTCAATGAATGAAGAAAATCTAATATTGATATATCTTTTTGAGGTTGGGAATTTTTTTTAGGCCTTAAAGGCCTAACACAAGCCCTAAAAGGCTCTCCAAACACTGCGTTAGTCTTCAGGGCTAAACATTGCACTTCCCTGAAATTTTTTAGGCCTAAAGGCCTTCCAAAAATCCTGTCGCATCCTTACTTTACCCTTTTCCTCCCTTCGCTTCCCTAACACACCTCCCTTTCAGCCTTGTAGCACGCTCTCAAACCTTTATGATGCTCTTCCATCCCTCTTTCTCCTGCCGTTGTTCCTCTTAACCCTTGCATCCAATTTCCTTAGTCGCTGCTCCCTCTTCCTTCATCTCCTCTTCCCTTACCGCCTTAATGCAACCCTAAAACCCTCTTCCACTGCCTATTTTCCCAAACCGATCCTCCTTATCCTCGTTGTAACTTCCCTTAACCCTCACGTGAAATCCTCATCTCCTTTCCCTAATGCTACCCTTGCTTCCTTCCTTGTTTCCTGTAGCAGCTTCTTAGCTCTCAACACAATCATCATTTATTGCCTGTAGTAGCCTTCAAGCCTCTACATTTCCCTCACATTTTATCGCAGCCATTCCAACCTTAGATCTGCCTCTTAATCCTTAATGCAGGCCTTGGGAATCCTCTACAGTTCAACACAAGAATATTTGAGGCCTCTTCTTCTTGCTGTATAGGCTACATTATGATTTGATTCCATCATTATAGGAGAAAAATCATTTTCTGGGTTGGCACTTCATCAAAATTTGCAAAGAACTTTGGTCAAGATTGGAAGAAGCTTGGAAAATTGCTTCAAGGCCTAGGGCCTTAGGTTTCATTTTCTAAACCTCTATTTTATCGTTGTCTAATACATTAAGCTAATCACATCTAAAACAATGATATTAAACAAACAAATTGAATAGACATAACTTGGCGTAAATCTATAATCTATAAGGGTTGTCTTATGCTTTTTGAAGTTTGATAATAATACTAAATTACATCTTTCTTTTTGGGTGCATTTGATTTTTTTTTTTTTTTTTAAATATTTTTGCATTAGAAACTTACTTCTATCACAAGAGAATTTCCTATTGTCCCGAAGATAATCTATGAAATTTCAAGTAAGATTTTTCTCATTGGTGAATTGCTTGCATCATCAGGATAATTGTTAGCATTGGTATTTGAGAAGTCTAATGTTTCTTGTCTTTCTATGAGTTATATGATCTGAATTTGTGCCCACTTAAGCTCACCACCTGAAGAAAATTTATTTCACATATTTGGCCAAACAAATATATCTAAAGAATTGTTGGCATCTGATGTTTTAATTTGCTCAAAAGTTTTCTTGTCTAATTGAATGGTGGAAGACAACTATCTTTAGATCTTATTCTCTCTAAATTGATTATCATTGAAATTGCATAAAATTAAGTAATCTAAAGATAACTGGTTGGTTTGAGATCTAATTACATATTGGGCATCTCTTAGATAAATTATTTTGGAATTTAAAGTAGTTGTCCTTGGAATTTTACATTGAGATTGAACAAGTGCTTTATTGTGGATTTGTGGTAAATTGTGCATTTGAGTCATTTATTTACTTTGCTAGCACTTTTCCAGGATTGAAATTTATCTTTGTGACTGAAATTGTCTATTTAATCTATGTTTAAGTACTTATCATATAATTAATATTAAATCATAATCTATGTACTCCAAGGCTTTAAGAATCTCGCTTCACTAATCATCTTTCTTTTCCTCTTTGCATTTGCATCTGAAGTTAGTCTTGCATATTAAAATTTAATTCCAAGCATAAGCCTGACTGATAGAGAGGTAGGAACACATTTGCATCTTATCTTGAAGAATCTGCCATTTTTAGCATCTAAAACGACGACCTTGCAGTCGATAGAGCCATAACCTTTGGAGCGCCAGTGTAATAGCCCTGGTGAAAATTCGATGTAATAAAAGTTGATAGAGGAAAAATAACAACCACGGTTGATGGGACACTTATTCCAAGATGAATGTTGGGCAAAACATCCTAGTGTGAGTGCTCATTTGGTTAAATTATTATGGCTAAGGAAATTGGTAAAGGCAATGGCTAAGGCTTTGGAAAGGAAAAATGACATTTTTGGCATATTTATTTATAAAAATAATGGAAATTAGGACAAAAGGAAGGTGAAAGGTCACATGTTGCATGTGAGGAGGAAAATAATTGAAAATGAAGAAAATAAAGGCCTAATTGATAAAAGGCTTCTGAGGATTAATTTATAACCTTTTTTCACTTCAGATTTGGAGCTCTCTCTCTCTCTCTCTCTCTTGGACACTTAGTGTTTTATTGGAGCACTTGGTCATTGGATCAAGAAAGGAAAAGAAGGTGAGAGGAAGGAAGGACCAAGTGAGGAAGACAAATATCAAGAAGCTACAATAGTATTCTTTGCAAGTATCTAGTTGCATGTGTGTTTTCCTTGCTAGATTTTGCATGCATGGTACTACATGTGGTTATTTGCTGTCGTGGAATGGATTTTTCTAGGTGTGATAGTGTTTTCAGCCTAGCTTTTCCATTTCAAGATAGGCATGGTGTGATGGGGTTCTCATGTTTGGTTGAGCTAGATTTGTTGAGCTAGATTTCTAGACGGATTCAAAGCCAAGTGAGGTGGATCTCCGAATGATAGAACACATGGCTTAGTAACCCCTGAATTGGACTGTGGGATGCGGTAAATTTGAATTCTGTGTTGCCTCGGTGGACCTAGGAATCCTCAACTAGTGAATGTCGGGATATACGATAAATCCTAGAGGTGGATTCCCTTGATTAGACATAGGAATCATTTCCATTGAATGGCGAGATATGCGGTAAAGCTTAGAGGGCGGTGTCTCGGTTTAGGGCCTAGTGATCCCTAGGTCAGATTGTGGATTGCATCAAATCCTGAGAGACTAGGAGACATGAAAATTCCTCATGATTTGTAGTCTTCTATATGTGACAACTTCTCATCCAGACGTAATGTAGACAGTTGGACAAGTAGAAAGATTCCAAGTAGCACCAAAAGAATCTCATCTTATTTCCATAAAAATAATTCTTTGATATCTTAAGGGCACAATAGAGTATGGCTTATGGTATGCCAAAGGAAATGATCTTGTTATCCAAGCTTATACAAATGAAAATTGGGCAAGAAGTGTTGATGATCGAAAGAGTACCAGTGGAGCAACATTCTATCTAGGTGGTTTCCTTGTTTCATGGTTAATTAAAAAGCAATCTTCAATCTCGTATCCATAATGGAAGAAAAATATATTGCGACAACAACTTGTTGTACTCAAGTTCTATGGATGAAGAAAACTTTGCAAGATCTTCAAGTCAAATTTGATGAGCCTATTTCCATCTTCTGTGATAACACTAGTGCCATCAATCTCTAAGAATCCTGTGATGCATTCCAAAACAAGGCACATTTTGATCAAATATCATTTTGTTAGAGAGCGGGTCGCTGAAAATAATATCAAGCTTGAATATGTTGGCACAAAGGAACCAATTGCTGACATCTTTACCAAACTATTACCTCGTGAAGCATTTGAGTATCTTCACCAAAATTTGGGAATTCTCCCAAGTTCTCATTAGACTCTTTATCTTATCTAACTAAGTTGAAAGGGAGAGTGGAGGTGTGTACATGTACGTAGGATGATAGTTTGTCAAGGGGAGTTACCCTATTCCGTTGATGAAAAAGGATGAGAGAAGGCAGTAGGAAGAGGTGTCATGATCACAGGGGGAGTACTTGTGTTTTGATAAATTCCAAAGGAGGAGATTGTTGATTTGTGGTTTTCATTGATGTCAACCCAAGAAACACCAAGGGCTACCCTGATATTTCATGGGAATTTTAATTTGAAAAATCATCCTATTATGAGTCAAGGATCTTCTAGATGGATTCTACTCGTCGAGATGTTTCCATTTATATATGGCACACCATGTAGTCCTCCATGGTTTGAGAGTTATTCATGTTTGAAGTTAGTAACCCTAATTAGGCGGCTAAAACCCCATGGGGTTGTGACATGAAACTCATCATTGGTTGTGGTGATTGAATAGTCAATAATTAACAATGTTTTATGCTTCTAAAATCCCTCCAATGTTCACTTGTTGAGGACCCTCTCAACTCAAGATATTTCCATAAATAGTGACCCTCATAGCCTCCTCTAGGAAATACTTTTCAACAAACTATCTTGTGCAAAGGCCTCTGTAATTTTTTGGCCCTCATCAGCTTCTAACGTAGGATCTATTGTAGGGATTTTAAGGTTTCTTTGAGGTTTGGTTAGGGCAAGAAATTATGATCAAGTTTGAAGGTATGCTTTGAAGCAATTTTAGAGCCTTGGATTCTAGGATTTTGCTGCTTCAAACTGGTCATCGTGGAATTTTTGCTATAAATTTTTTGATACGAAGCTTCAAAAGATGAAATTAAAACAAAATTGAGCTGATGTCTTGATGAACCTCATGACCAAATTTTAGATCTATTTTCTCTATATTTTCAGATATATGATATGACAAAGTTAGAGTTTTTGGAGGCTCCCGAATTCCATGTCAAACACATGACCTCAGGAAAATCGTCACAGCTTTCTCTATGAGTATTAGATTTAAATTTCGTAAATAGTGAAAGAAAGAGTGAAAACTATAATTTGTTGGGTATAATTTTCAGGGTTGAAGGTTAAAAAAGTGACACATGACAATTTGTACACGTTTTCTCTACTGAACTAGTCTATAATCAGGTCATAGTGGGAGATTAGGCATAACTCTTCCTTGAAGATTCCAATATCGATTAGACATATGGGGTTCGAAAGAGGACTCAGAGGGCTACCAGAGAATAAAATTTCAGACCTTGGAGATCCGAAATTACATAGATACAATTGATTCAATATCAAGCTCCTAGAAGGCAAGAAAAAATATGCATTCAAGGATAACTGCAGTAAGGACCACACATCAACAGTCAAGGGTAAGTCTGCTACAACAAGGTATGTATGATTAGTGTTTACATTTTAATTTTGAGTATCATCTCTGACATATGTTTTTGCAAGACATCATAAATATATTTTTTTGTATTTGTTTGGGTCTTGCTTGTTAATGCATGTGCAAGAAGGATGACACTTTAGAATAACTAATACACATACTAGAAGGACATGCAATGCCAAAATACCATTACTTGAAGCATGCATAACAATACCTCAACATCTATAAGTGATCCGAGAAGTAATGTCGAGTCAAGTTTTAGGTCTTGTCAGAAAGCCAATGCTGTAAATGAGTCATCATTGTAAATTTGTAAAAGAGTCATCATTGAAAGAGTCATTATTGTAAAAGAGTTAATCTGCCTAGATTCGAAGAGGCATTGTTGGGTTGTATATGAGTCACTGTTGGGATGATGTCATGGTTGGGTTGCAAGTCATAGTGTGATTGGGTGTTTGGTCAAGTACAAGAAAATAATTGTATATCATATTGTATTGTGGATCATTGTCCTTGTTATGGGAGTCCACACTCTTCTCTCACTTTCGATCATTATAGGGTGGTAGGGAGGTGCTAGGCTGGTGCATGAAGTCACCTACAAGTTGGAGCTTGTGAAAAAATCAGGGTGGTAGGTTGGTCTATGATGTTGGGGCATCCATTCAATTGACTACTGAAGAAACCAGGGTGTTGGGGTGTCCTTCCAGTGGGAGCTGGAGGAGAATGCTTTTCTAGAATTATAGGAAGTTGTAACTTTCATTTCAATTAGGGCTGAAGATTAAAAGAATTTATTAGAAAAACGTTTGGTGGTTTTTGATTTGGAGGGGGTTTTCCACCTAAAATTCTTGTGACTATTGTGTTTTGTTGTTGACTGTTGTTACTGGATAAACATTAATAATAATTGAAGATTAACTAATGCTCTGAAAAGATTTAAAAGTGATAATTGCTAAGGAATACTGATCACCCCCCTCTCAATATTTCCAACAATAAGACCACAGTCAAGGGACACATATTCCAAGATGAATGTTATGCAAGACATCCTAGTATGGATGTTGATTCAATTTATTATGGCTAAAAGAAATTGGCAAATGCAATGACAAAGGCTTTGGAAAGGAAAAATGGCATGTTTGGCACATTTATTTATGAAAATAATGGAAACAAGGAGAAAAGTAAGGTGAAAGGTCACAAGTTTCATGTTGGGAGTAAAATGAAGGAAAATAGAAGAAAATAGAGGCCTCATTGATAAAAAGGCTTATGAGGATCATTTGGTAACCTTTTGTCAGTTCAAGTTTTCGATCCCTCTCATTGTTCTCTCTCTCTTTCACTCTTGGTCACTTAGAGTTTTCTTGGATCACTCTAACTTTGGATTAAGTAAGGAAAAATAATTAAAAGGAAAGGAAGGAAAGCAAGGATCAAGGAAGGAAGAGCAGGATCAGGCAACTTCAACATGAATATTGTAGGGAACATATTGCATGTGTGATTTCCTCACTAGTTTTGACATGCATGGCATTGCATGTTAGTGTATGGTTCTATCACTGTTAGTGGCATGGTTTTTCTGGGTTATGAAAGTGGTTTTTAGCCTAGCCTTTCGTTTTTTCTCAATGCCATGATATGTTGGGATATTTATCTCAGTTTTGATATTTGGTTTTCTGGATGGATTTCAAAATCCGGGGCGAAGGTGGTCTCAAGGTTCATTCCCAAAGGCCTAGGAATCCCTTGACCGATTTTGGTGGGATACACATAAAGCCTATGGGAGAATTCTCGGTTTAGGGCCTAGTGATATGGGTTTGGATTGCGGTAAATATTGAGAGACTGGTCTCAGTTTTAGGCCTAGTGATCCAAGATTGGATTGAGGTAAAGCCTAAAAGACAAGGAGATGAAAATTCCTCAAGGATAGTGGATGAATTTTGGGTGGCATTCCAAGTTTGGTTTGATTGTGATCAGAGCACCAGTTTGGGTGTGATCATGGTTTGGTGAGGGTGGAGGTGGTTTAACCTCTGGATTCCCTTGGTTGTTTTTGTATTGGTTTACCCATGAGATCCAAGGTTCGTTCTTGGAATATGGCACAGGGGTGACTGGATGAAAAAAAGATTTTGTTCAGCCATGTCTACGGTCAAGCGATACGTGGAAGTCCTGAACCTAGTCAGAGTTGCCGATGATTAATGAAAGCTAAGTTCTCTTCATTTTACACTTGTTTATATGTGGATTTAATGGCTGTTATATCTTTGTTATTTACACGGTTTTATGCTGGTTATAAGCATGGTTAATTGACTGGTTCATGTCATGGTTATCTCATGTATTTACTTGCTATTGTTAAATTGATGGATGAAAGACCTAATTGATATTATAACAGTTCAATAGAGAAGGTGGTGATCCTTCTTGTCATGTTTCATAAGAGTTTCTAGTCATTCATGCTCTATCTTGTATCTTAGACCTGTAAGTTTCATTGATGCCAAGTGTTTGACAAAATGTCAGTCCTAGTTAGGGATGATTTGGCCTAGTCTTGAGGTTGATTTTTGGTTTAGTAGTTTTTTCATCACATCTTTGATGGATTTTGAAACTTATAACAAGTTATGGGAAGTGGACAAAATTATGGGCTAGAAAAGTGCCTTGAATTCCATGGATGCTAGCATAGGTATGCAAGGAAAGGTATCTAGACTATGGTTTGCAAGCCTGTGAGAGTGTCCAGAGGTCCCTAGACGCTGGCATGCCTATAGTATGAGAATGTCCAAAGGTCATGAGGTCAAAAGATTAGCGGGAACTAGGGGCAAGATGTCTGAGTGGCTGAGATATCTTCTGGGGGTGTTGTTGTTAATGTGGAAGGTATGGTTGATGCGTTCCGTTGATTCCATTTCCTTAAAGTCACCAAGGAGGTTGAATCCCTACATAGTGGCCCCTCTCACTGCATGTTTACCCTGGTTGGATTTTTACTTGGGTAGATGTGGGAGGAGGATGGTTACACTAACATGGGATCTAGGTACAACATGATTAGATGGTTTAGCTACCCTCAGTGGTGAGCTAATTTCTATAGGGGGAGATCATTCAGATCTTCCATTGGGTTCTAGTGATTCACTGTTGACATGGGGAGTGTCACTAGTATGCTAGGATGATCAACAACAAGGAGTGGTTTAGTGGCACATTTGGACTCTAGCATTGGCGAGGCCAAATTTTGGAGCAACATCATATTGTTTGAGAACAAGAAATTTTTTGGGGGAGGACTATATTGTTCCCAATTTTCTTGTAAGTGAAAAATTCACTAAGGAGTTTTGCCAATTTTTGGTGATATTAAATAAAAGGATAAACTATCATTTTGGGGGAGAAAAGTGGAAATTATTATTTTAGTGAAGAATGACGGAAAAGTAATATTTTATTAGTGGAAGGTGGGGACCACCAAGGGAGAGGGATAACAATTAAAAATAGAGCTTGGAGGCCTCCATTTGGTATCTTTTGATTATTTGACAATTTAACACTAGTTTTCTTGAGCTTCTTAGCCAAGACATCCCATGTTGTTCAGCACATGGAATTTCTGAGTAGGAATTCCACCCTTATTTCGGAGAACTTCGAGTGTCTCCCTAGTGAGGCAATTTGGGGAGCTCAATTCAAAGATTCCATTGGAAATCATTGCAGGAGTTTAATCAGCAGTGCACATTTCTTGAGTGCAGAGGTATTTTTGTGGAGCACATTGTGGGTTAGAGGCTCCAAGATTTTGTAGGGAATTTACTTATTGTTAGATTGGAGTTTGGACAACGATCCGTTGGGCTAGATTAGAGGTTATTACCTAGGTAAATTTTTCTATGTTTTGGCAGGGATGTAGAAGTTATTTGACCAAGTGTTACGTAAGGGTTTAAAGAAGTGGAGCTGGGAGAGATAAGGGCTAAAGTTATGCAGCATTTATCAATGGAGAATTTAGCTAGAGCTGAGAGAATTTTCGATTGGTAGATTTGGGCATAATTGAATAGTAAAAAAATTGTGAGGCATTTTCTCGCAAGATTGGGCAATTCACAATTGTTGGGGGTCACCGGGGGTCGATGGATTCAGTCCAAACCCTTTTTGGGTTTTTGTGGGTTTATTAAGAGAAGTCTCCGACTAATTTTATAGAAATTTCTAGGTGATATTTGGGCCCAAAATCCTCATTCTTATAACAGGGTGTCTTGCCGATTAGCTGGTAAATTTGCATCAATTTGTGGCTATGATGAGTGGAGCATGTGGTTGTGATTTCATGGTCATCCAAGAATTCCTTAGAGCATAATTTTTAGTGCCATTGTAGCAGCAACAACAATAATTTCCTGGGTTGTGTGCAGTACTAGTTTGGGCCAATATTTCCTGCAGATCAAAGTTGTATCACCTGGATTTTGCATAGCTTATAGTAGCAAGCCTAGATTACATTTTCCTTACTCATTATTCAACATTCTTGAGATTAATAAAATGGCTCAACTGTTCTACTTTATTTTCCTAGTGTTTTGGTATGCATGTGCGATATCTGTTTATGGTTGTTGTTCCTTGTACATGTTTATGTTATTTGCTGGAAATTTTCAATTTGGAATATTACAGTGTGAATGATGGGAGGAATGAAAAAATAACTTGCTATATTAAGCCTAAAATACAATACAAGACCCACTAGTGACCAAGTAGGGGATATTCAAATACCTTCTTAAGCACTATTTTTACTCTATCAAGATTGAAGAAGACTAAATACTCTAATAACAATATTATTGATTAATCTAAGGGAAAAGTGTAAAAGAGTACACTATATAGTTCTAAAAGAAACACAACAAATTAGGAATAAATCCTTAGAACCTAAACATGGTCCTAAAATACTTGAGTTGTCTTCATAGTGTCATAAGAGGTAAGTTATGCTATTAAAATCTAAGAACATTAATGAGGGTTATTTGTAGCCCCATTACATTAAATATAACAACAAAAATGAGTAGGGAAATGGTTTGAAGTAGTGAGACTAGCATGGATTTCTAATCAAGGTGACAAGAATAAGGGGAATAAAAAAAATATTAATACGAGGTTGCCATTGTACATGTGTAAGGACCCTGAGAATCATTTTAGCCATTACAATGTTGATGGCCACACAAAATAAAATGTTCAACACTACATCCATAGTTGAATCCTAATCATCATAAGAAAGAGAAATCTAAAAAGGGAAATCTTCGAATGGATGAGCAAAGGGAGATAGAAAATATCTTACATGTGGATACAAATATTATTTGCACAACAATACTAAAGGAGGTGAACTTGAGTAGCATACATCACAAAGAGGAGAAGGAGATGATTAAGTTATTCCATTAGAAGATTAAGATCAAGAATAACATGGTAGATGCTTAGTTGGATTTTCATTCATAGGAAACCTCATTGTAGAGACCCGAGGAAGCTTGGTTTAAAAATGCATGATAATTTTCATTTATACCATTTTGGTTGGTGTTCAATAAAGCTGCATATTTAAAAACTTACCAAGTAATGTAAGCTTAGATTTGTTATGCATATAATTTTTTTTGATGAATTCTAAGTTGTTGTAGATCATTTTGATCTTGGTGGTGTAGTATTTGGTATCCCATAAAGACTACCAACCACTAGAGGTATCATTTAATACCATCTAATTAAGGATGCCAAATGGTGAATTGTTTCCATTTGGTAAGAGCACATTAAGCTAAGAGATTAATCAATGCAACCACAAAGTATGTACTTTTATTGAGACACCTAGAAAGATATCAATTTTGTAAGTGTGAAGGCATCTTTTGAAAGATGTACAAAATAACATAGGTGCTAATGAGAACATTTTTAGGTATGCAAAGAAATGTTCCAAGATTAAAAATGAATACCAACCAAGAGGAAAGTGGAGCACAAGATATAGTTATTAACAATATTCTTTACCAAATATAAGTTGTGGTAGTTGTTGGAGTAAGGAGTCATAAGACCAAGTACCTCACTATGTAGTGCTCTAGTCATTTTAGTGTTAAAGAAGGATAATATTTGGAGAATGTGAGTAAAGAGATCTAACCAAGATTACTCTAAAGGATGGAAAACACGTGTTTATTCCAAAAATCTTGTAATAGTCAATATAAAACCCTAGAAATGGATCTTTGGGTGTATGTTCTAGTTGCTAAAAATTTGTTGTTTTGGAGTTTATCTAGGGTTTATGATAAAACCGTATTATGAGACTGATATAAGGAAATAATAATGGAACCCTAGAGATAAAATACTAGTATACTAACTTGATTATTGATATTCATGATTTAGTTTTTGAAATATAGGGTTTGTAACAAAAACCCTAGTAGAGATTGATATTCTAGGGAATGATAATGAAACTTTAGAAGAGTGATGTTTTTTGATTATTGACATGATTTAGTTTTGATGATGAAATGTAGGGTTTGTGACAAAACCCTAGTAAATGTTGTTGCAAGAAGTCTAATGGATGAAACCCCTGATTGATTATAAAACCTAACTAGGTTTAGGTATTGAATGTCTAAAATTTGATTCATTATGCTCCTATATTGATGAAGTTGACTTCATGCTCTTGTACACATATATCTGTGTTTGGTTATACCTTTAAAAGTTTATAGGTACAAATCCTTCAGGATGATGAAAATTATTATCTTATATTTGATGATGATGTTGATCACGATGAAAAGAGGGAGCCGTGAGAACCTTGATGACATAAAATTTCGATAGATGATCTTGTTTCCATGTGAAGGAATGATGAAGTTTTGGAAGGAATTCTCTGATGAGTTGCTGATGCCTAAAGGAAGAACGTATGTGATTGGAAGAATAATCTTGTTGATGGACTTGTCCCCTAGTTACTTGGATAAAGGAAAGTGTATATGTCCCTAGTTGAGAGGGATCTTGGTTAACAAGTTATTCTCTTAAAGTTGATAACTTGATATAAATATCATAAGGATGTTTGAAATAAGAGAATAGTTGAAGAAATATTGATGGTTATTTGTGATTGATAAAGTTGTCAAAAAGACTAATGTTTTTGGAATAAGTGCTGAGGCTGAGTTTGGTATTGCTAGAAACGTTGAAAAAGAAATCTTCCGACTGCATGTGTTTCATATGATGATGATATAAGCAACATAATAATGATTAAGGATCTTGAAGGTTTGTGCTAAATATATATAGTGAAATATTATTACTAATTGGGGTTGTGTTTATGCATATCTCTCCATAAGAAGATTGATTGTTTGAAGGATGCTTGAATTGATGGATATATCTAGTTTAGTTATTAAGGAGAAACGAAGCATATTGGGGCAACAAGATTATTGGGAGGAAATCTCGTTGGCATGTGATGATGTCAAGATCCAAAAGTAGGGAGGGTGGCATTGGTCATGGAGTTTTGACCTTGGATACACACCTAGATCCCTAGGTCGATGTTAGAGCTAAAGCTTGATGATACCTAGAGTGGCTAAAGCTTAGAACACACCCTAGTCCCACGTGATTAGAGTACCTTGGAAAGATATCTAATCTATAACAATGCACATGTTGTGACTCTTCATAGAGCATATCATTTTGAGATCTTCCATGTACCTACGTATATATGTAGTTATGACTACCTCCCTAGTTAAGAAGGAGTGTTGAAGAATGTAACTAGTGTCATCTTCATAATTGTATTTGTTAAAAGAAAGGAAAAATATTTTTTTATTAAAGAAATATTGACTTATTAAAGCATGGGTTTCATGCTTGGGTCTATTGACCACTTCATGTCAACTACTCTATAGAAACACACTTTTTCGCGAAGAGATTCCATCATGTTCGAGCACTCAGATCATCCTAGATTCATTAGTCATCGGTCAACAATTTGTCAAAGTTGTAAACCCATTATGCAAGTTTATAATGTAAATGATCTTAGTAATACGATAATGTATGTACAATTTAGGTAAGCCTATTATTTTGATGATGATTTTCATCCTAGGAGGTTTTTCATCTCACTGATTCATGTGTGTTTCTAAACACAAATGATCGACATAGTTTTTCCCTCCATCCTTACCTCATAGCTAAGGTGGATTTTGTCATCAAGATCTTAGATGAGCCCTAGTGTTTTTTATTGAGTCTTTGTAAAAGTGATTTGGGAATAATTTTAGCTAGTTGGCTAAATTATTTTATTACAATTCATGTGGTCTACTAGATCATATTGAGTCACAGAATTTGGTAAAATAATTGAGGGTCTATAACGAATAGGTTTTCCCCCTTTGAGGGTTGAAATGTAATTATCTTATGTAAATAATATTTTAGCCATGGTGCAAGAATATTAGAGGGTTGGAAAAAATTATTAATCCCCTCATGTGTTAATTAATTAAATTTTATGGAATAAATAAATTAAAATTCTAAGTTAGAAATTTAATTAATTAGAGTCAAAATTAAGTCTTAGAAAAAAAAATTCTCCAAAATTAAAAATCCCAGAGTTCTAGAGAAATTAATTTTTGGAGGTCCCCAACAAAGAGAATATTGAAAATTTCAAGAAATTTTGGACTTTTGGCCCTTGTTGGTTAAGTCAAAGTCATTTTTTTGAGGAAATTAGCTCAAAATAATTAATTTTGAGCCAATTAAAAATGAATTAAAAGATAAATTCGAAAATTCCTCAAAAAATAAATATTTTGACGGTGGAGATTAAAAGATAATTAATATTTATCAAAGGCCGAGATTACTATGATGGGGATCAAGCCAACTAGACGTTTAGAGGATTTATCTATACATTTGAGGTCATTTGTCTCACAAAGGATCCGATCTTTGAATCGTGTACTAGTTCTCGAAGCTCTCTAGTAATTTTTCTCGAATAATAATAACACAAAGTCTTTGGGGTTTTCATTGATCATGGTGTTTCTCTCTTATTTCTTATGGTAATACTGTTCCTAATGCTTTGCTGAACTATATTTTAGAAGTTGTTTATTATTAGCCTTTGGGAATAATTTATTGCACAGGTATCTTTCTTAGGTTATTGTATCTAAGAAGACATTTTAATTCAATTAAATTAACATGTATTTATAATTTTTGAGGATTATAATGTTATTTTATATCTCTATCAATCTGACAACTTGATATTGAGTGTGCATAAATATTTTTTCATTTTAAGAAATTGGGCATGAGGGGAAGTCCTTAGTTGAACCAACCAACTTCAAAGGCATAAGATCTGAAGAGCCTTCTTGATTGAAATCCCAAGACTTATCTAACAAAGTTTCTCTTGCAGGGTTTCTTGGAGAGTGCTTCATTTAATATCATTTATATTTTAATATCATATTTAATTGATAGATCTAGCTAGGAAGAGCTTGATTCTATAGATATGGGAGTTGAGTTAGACTCGTACTCCTAAGATCTAGTATACTTTTATTTTATTTGTTTAGATCTGAAGTCTTTGTAGAATATTTTTGAAATTTTAACAGCTGTGCTCTAAGTTTTAGTTTTATTTTTGTACATATTTGAGATCTAGGGTTTCATTTTTATGTTGTGCAAGTGTAGATATGAGATTATTCAAGGAGATTTTTGAAACTTCAGATAGATCTAGGCCTTGGAGGGAAATACATAGTATCAAATCTTTATTTGCAGGACCAAAAATCTAAGATTATTCGATGAATGAAGAACATATGATATTGATATATCTTTCTGAGGTTGGGAATTTTTTTTTAGGCCTTAAAGGCATAAAACAGGCCCTAAAAGGCTCTCCAAACACTGCGTTAGTGTTCAGGGCTAAACATTGCACTTCCTTGAAATTTGTTAGGCCTAAAGGCCTTCCAAAAACCCTACCACATCCTTACTTTACCCTTTCCTCCCTTTGCTTCCCTAACACACCTCCCTTTCAGCCTTGCAGTACGCTCTCAAACCTTGATGATGCTCTTCCATCCCTCTTTCTCCTACCGTTGTTCCTCTTAACCCTTGCATCCAATTTCCTTAGCCGCTGCTCCCTCTTCCTTCATATCCTCTTCCCTTTCTGCCTTAACGCAACTCTAAAACCCTCTTCCACTGCCTATTTCTCCCAAACCGATCCTCCTTATCCTCATTGCAACTTCCCTTAACCCTCACGTGAAATCCTCATCTCCTTTCCCTAATGCTACCCTTGCTTCCTTGCTTGCTGCCTGTAGCAGCTTCCTAGACCTCAACACAATCATCATTTATTTCCTGCAGTAGCCTTCAAGCCTCTACGTTGCCCTCACATTTTATCGCAGCCATTCTAGCCTTAGATCTACCTCTTAATCCTTAACGCAGGCCTTGGGAATCCCTCTACAGTTCAACACAAGAATATTTAAGGCCTCTTCTTCTTACTGTCTGGGCTACATTATGATTTGATTCAGTCATTGTAGGAGAAAAATCATTTTCTGGGTTGGCACTTCATTAAAATTTGTAGAGAACTTTGGTCAAGATTGGAAGAAGCTTGGAAAATTACTTCAAGGCCTAGGGCCTTAGGTTTCATTTTCTAAACCTCTATTTCTATCGTTGTCTAATCCATTAAGCTAATCACATCTAAAACAATGATATTAAACAAACATATTGAATAGACATAACTTGGCATAAATCTATAATTTATAAAGGTTGTCTTTTGCTTTCTGAAGTTTGATAATAATACTGAATTACGTCTTTCTTTTTGGGTGCGTTTGAGATTTTTTTTTAATATTTTGGCATTAGAAACTTACTTCTATCACAAGAGAATTTACTATTGTCCTGCACATAATCTCTAAAATTTCAAGTAAGTTTTTTCTCATTGGTGAATTGCTTGCATCATCAGAATAATTGTTAGCATTGGTATTTGAGAAGTCTAATGTTTCTTGTCTTTCTCTGAGTTATATGATCTGAATTTGTGCCCACTTAAGCTCACCACCTGAAGAAAATTTATTTCACATATTTTGCGAAACAAATATATCTAAAGAATTGTTGGCATCTGATGTTTTAATTTGCTCAAAAGTTTTCTTGTCTTATTGAATTGTGGAAGACAACTGTCTTTAGATCTAATTCTCTCTAAATTGATTATCATTGAAATTGCATGACATTAAGTAATCTAAAGATAACTGATTGGTTTGAGATCTAATTACATATTGGGCATCTCTT
This sequence comes from Pinus taeda, assembly GCA_000404065.3. Classification (NCBI taxonomy): domain Eukaryota; kingdom Viridiplantae; phylum Streptophyta; class Pinopsida; order Pinales; family Pinaceae; genus Pinus; species Pinus taeda. Next base: position 176,711 of record APFE031575818.1, on the reverse strand, counting down.
AGATAAATTATTTTGGAATTTAATGCAATTGTCCTTGGCATTTTACATTGAGATTGAACAAGTGCTTTTATTGTGGATTTGTGGTAAATTGTGCATTTGAGTCATTTATCTTCTTTGCTAGCACTTTTTCCAGGATTGAAATTTATCTTTGTGATTGAAATTTTCTATTTAATCTATGTTTAAGTACTTAGCATATAACTAATATTAAATCATAATCTATGTACTCCAAGGCTTTAAAAATCTCGCTTCACTAATCATCTTCCTTTTCCTCTTTGCATTTGAATCCTAAGTTAGCACATTAAAATTTAATGCTAATCATAAGCTTGATTGTTAGAGAGATAGGAACACGTTTGCATCTTATCTTGAAGAATTTTCCATTTTTAGCATCTCAAATGATGACCTTGTAGTCGATAGAGCCACAACCTTTGCAGCGCCGGTGAAATAGCCCTAGTGAAAATTTGATGTAATAAAAGTTGATAAAGGAAAAATAATAACCACGGTTGATGGGATACTTATTCCAAGATGATTGTTGGGAAAAAAATCCTAGTGTGAGTGTTCATTTGGTTAAATTATTATGGCTAAGGAAATTGGCAAAGGCAATGGCTTAGGCTTTGGAAAGGAAAAATGACATTTTTGGCATATTTATTTATGAAAATAATGGAAATTAGGACAAATGGAAGGTGAAAGGTCACATGTTGCATGTCAGGAGAAAAAGGAAGGAAAATAATTGAAAATGAAGAAAATAAAGGCCTAATTGATAAAAAGGCTTTTGAGGATTAGTTTGTAACCTTTAGTCAGTTTAGATTTGGAGCTCTCTCATTATTCTCTCTCTCTCTCTCTCTCTCTCTCTCTCACTCTTAGACAGAGTTTTATTGGAGCACTTGGCCATTGGATCAAGAAAGGAAAAGAAGGCGAGAGCAAGGAAGGACCAAGCGAGGAAGAAAAATATCAAGAAGCTACAATAGTATTCTTTGTTGGTATCTAGTTGCATGTGTGTTTTCCTTGCTAGATTTGGCATGCATGGTACTGCATGTGGTTATTCGCTGTCGTGGAATGGATTTTTCCAGGTGTGATAGCTTTTTCAGCCTAGCCTTTCCATTTCAAGATAGGCATGGTGTGATGGGGTTCTCATGTTTGGTTGAGATAGATTTCCAGGCGGATATAAAGCTGAGTGAGGTGGATCTCCGAATGATAGAACACATGGCCTAGTAACCCCTGAACTGGACTGTGGGATGCGGTAAGTTTGAATTTTGTGTTGCCTCGGTGGACCTAGGAATCCTCAACCAGTGAATGGCAAGATATACAATAAATCCTAGAGGTGGATTCCCTTGATTAGGCATAGGAATCATTTCCATTGAATGGCGAGATATGCGGTAAATCGTAGAGGGTGGTGTCCTGGTTTAGGGCCTAGTGATCCTTGGATCAGATTATGGATTGCAGTAAATCCTGAGAGACTAAAAGACATGAAAATTCCTCATGGTGTAGGTGGAGAAATTCGGTGGCATCCCTTCTTTTTTTTCTTAGTGATATGGTGTAGATCATGGTAAAGCCTGTTATTACATGTTTATTTTTTTGTCCTAGTGATCCGATGTGGATTGTGGCAAAGCTTGGTTTCTATTGATGAAGGTGAGTTGGTTTAGCCTCGGGATGCACTGGATGGTTCTTTTGGTTTGAGTCTCACATTCATGCTTGGAATATGGCATGTGGGTGAATAGATTAAGAGAGAATTGGCTCAACCATTCTATGGTCGAGTGGAACATGGTAGTCCCATCTTGGGTTGGATTACACATTCAATTTTAAGAGGTTCTTTCCATGATATTTTATGTGTAAATGTACTAGTTTATATGTGGATTCTATGGCTAATGTATCCTTGATATTTTTGTTGTTATTATGCTCGTTATAAACATGTTTCATGACAATGATGATGTATGGCTCTCCTCATGTTTTTATTTGTAAATGGTTGAACAATGTATCTATGACCTAATAGATGGTAATGCAACTAATGATATAAGGGAACAATGCTTCTTAGTAATTCTTAGATAAGTATGAGACCCCTATGCTCATATCTATTGTTTACTCCCATGGATTACAAATTTGTGATATGTTTGACGAAATTCCTGTCATGGCTAGTAGGGGTCTAGTCAAGCCCTTGTTTTAGTAATTTCATTTGTATCATCATTCCATTGTTATCCTTTTGTTCTTAAGGTGTCATTTAATTCTGGGCAGTGGCCTGGGCTCTAGTCTTGAAAGAGGCACAAATCCTGGGGACGCTAGCACAACACTGAGCAAAAAAGTCCCTGGACATTGGCATACCATGCTATGGGAGTGTCTAGATCCCTCTAGATGCATGCATGCCCATATCATGGGAGCATCCGGGGGTTAATTGACCTAAAAAATCAGTGGTACCCAGGGGATGGTTCCTGGGAGTCTTGTTGCTGATGTGGAAGGTTTGTATGGTGTGTTTCCATTGATTCCACTTCCTTAAGGTCACCTAGGAGGTTGAATCCCATCGTAGTAGCCTCTCCTCACATGTTTACCTTAGTTGGCCTGTTACTTGGTAGATCTAGGAGGAGGGCGTTATAGAGTGGTATTAGAGCATGGTTCACCCCTTGGATGGGCGATGTGTGTCAGACATGCATTCATGTCAGTTGCACATGTGTTAATCATCCTTGTGGTCTATGTGCTTGTTGCATATTCATGGTGTCGGTCATGGTTGTAGTGATGTCACCATGTGAAGGAGGATCTTGTTGTTGTGAAGGATGAGTGTATGATTGATTAAATGTTGTTTATGCTTGTGTATTGTCAGTGTACATTTGTATGGTTGTTTTTGTCATGCACGAGGTCATGATATGTGTAGTTGATATGGTCATGCATTGGTGACGAGACTCTATCTAGAATGATGTTTATGTGTTGATACACTTAATTTTTATATGCCTATATGATGTTATGGTCATGTTATACATGTATTATGTTGATTGGTTGATCTTGCAGATGAGATATCCTCCCCGATTTTTTCTAAAGTACGTTGGTTTATTGTGATTTGGTTTAGATGACATAGAATGCCTTGCAGGAAAGATATCAAAATGGCTAGCAAAATGGTAGAATACAAAGACTCTCCCTATGAATCAGATGAGAAACGTTGTGTTGGGCACTCTTCTGACTGAGAAAAAAATTGATAAGCTTTAATGAATAAATATGAAGTTGTAATGTGGACAATGAAAAAATCATGCAGGCACAAGAGAAATAAGCAGAGGTTAATGCAATACTTTTTCAAAGTTTATCAAAATTGAAGTGACAAGGCCACTTCAGATTAGCCATAGAGAGGAGGAAAAAAATAATGGGGCATATGGAAGTAGGTCACATGGTGGTCACAGATCAGATAGAGATGACACAATGTGAGAAGGTAGGTTCTTCGATACTCCTAATAAGAGAGGTGATGGATACACGTATTATTCTAGTTCTGGTTCAGATAGGCATCATGATTGTCATCATTATCATAATTATAGGAGGAGTGATAGGGGATATTTTCCAAATGAGTTTAAGAAAGAAAAGCCACCTAATTTTGATGGAGACTTGAAGAAAATAGAAGATGCAGAGGATTGGACACTTGGGATGAAAAATTTCCTTGAGTTGCATGAATACACAGAAAACATGAAGGCCAAAATTGCTATCTTTAGCTTGATAGGTAAAACACATATCTCGTGGGAAGATTTGAAACAGGTCAGAGACATCAAGATGAATGACTTGAGTTGGCATGAGTTTAAGTGGATGTTTAGGAAGAAGTACTTATCAGAGAGGTACTACGACAATAAGAATATTTTTATGAGATAAACATGGGATTAATGACAGATAAAGAGTACACGAATAAGTTCTTGTAGCTATTGAGCTATGTACTGTATCTTAAAGATGAGAAGGCTAAAGTTCAATGATTTGTCAGTGGTTTTCCATTAGAA
>APFE031575818.1:147488-162071 GCA_000404065.3 Pinus taeda | reverse complement strand
CATAGATCCATCTTAACCACGGATCTATCAAGCGTCGAGAGGGATCCAAGCTCTCGAGGTACAAACCTTTTTTTCTAGTGCAAAACTTGAGTAAATGTTTGCACCTCGAGAGATGGGATCCCTCTCGACACTTAATAGTTATAGGGTTAATATGGATCTAGGTTGGTTATATAATACTATATAATATTTATATTTGTATTTGTGTCTCTTTGTTATTCCTCTCTCCATCTCAACCCCTAAACATACACACACTCTCTCTCCCTCTCTTCCCCTTCTCTGTCTATATTACTCTTCCCCTTCTCTCCCTCTCTATCTATATCCCTCTCTCTATTCCCTCCCACTCTCCTTTCTCCCTAACTCTCTCTCCAAGACTCCCTTGTCACCCGCACTCTCTCTCCAAGACTCCCTTATCACCCCCACTCTCTCTCCACCTTTCTCCCTCTATGTTTTTCTTGTTCCATCCCTCTCCTGCCCCCTCCAATTCCATCTCTCTCTCCTCATCCCTATCTTCCTCCCTCTCTATCCCTTATCTCCTACCTCCCTCTATATCTCGCCTCCCAAATCTCTCTCTCTCTCTCTCTCTCTCTCTCTTATGTCCAACTCTATGACTATCTCGCCCCCTCCATGTCCTTCTCCATCTCTATGTCTCCATCTCTCTCCCTTCCCCTTCCCTCCTTTTCTCTATCCTCTCCTCTTATTTCTCTTCCATCCTATCCTCTCTTCCTCACTCTCTCTCCATATCTCCTTTCTCACTCCTCTCTCTCTCCACCTCTATCTCTCTATGTATTTGTTTTTTCCTCCCTCTCTCTCCCGATCCAATCCATCTCCTCTCACTCTCTCCTCTCTCTCTCTCTCTCCTCGCTCCCTCTCTCCCACCTCACTCTCCCCCCCATCACTCTCTCTTCCTCTCTCTCTGCCCTCCAAATTTTTCACTATCTCCCTCCCTCTCTCCGCCCCCTCCCCAACTCTCTCTTAAATTTTATCACATCGTATTATGTTTAAGAAATGATCTAAATTAAAAAAAACATTAATTGGTTGTAAAATATCAAACATATGTTTTAGATCAATCATATCGAAGAAAATAAAATAATGAAAAGCTTTAAAAAAAATCATGCACTATATTTAATCTATTATAATAAGTCAAATTTTCTTGCTCTCATCCTGATCCTAAGCTAAAGATGTATCTATGCAGGTTCTTTATATTATATATATATATAATATTAGATTAATTTATTAAAAACCTTAAATTTAATTTCTAGGAATATTTTAGTATTCGTGAGGATGGGTTAGATGTTCTCAAATTGTGACATTTCCCTTTTAGATTCAATTAAAAAATGTTGTAAAATAAATTAAAATAAAATATTTTTACCATGAAAAATTAAGTTTTTTTTGGCATGTGGTATTCGTTACCATCGTATTGCCTGGTATTGTAAAAAAGCCTATTTAGAATTAATCAAAAAATCAAAATTAACAAATTGAAATTTTATTTTTTTATAATAACTTTTTAATAATTAATTGAGGCCATATTAAATGTTTACACTCATCCAAATATTATTAACCTCTTATTCTTTTTAATAGAAGCATCTTATCAAAATAAAATTCTATTAAAATTTATCATAATTTTATTTTATATTATAAAATTTATTTTACTTTTTCTATTATAAATATTTCATTTCTTTTTCATCCAGTTTAGCTTTGGGTTCAAATAAAATATCACAGACTACAACATCAAATTGTAGTTGTGCATTTTTCTCTGCCTTGTTAAGATTTGCAAGGAAATGCCAGAAGAAGTTAGCTTTGGGTTCAAATAAAATATTCACAGGTTACAACATCAAATTGTAGCAGTACATTCCTTGTTAATATCCGTGTGGAAATTCTAGAAGAAGGAAGACCATCAACGTGATCTATAGAAGAAGGAAGACCATCAACGTGATCTATAGATTTCACGGGATTCGACAAAATATTCACAGATTACAACAACAAATTGTAGCACTGCATTTTTCTCTGCCATGTTAATATGTGCGTGGAAATGCCAAAAGAAGGAAGACCATCAATGTGATCTATGGATTTCATGGGATTCGAATCCCATACGGAGTTTGAATGGGGTTAAAAATAAATCATTTAACCCAATTGCAATTTATATATTTTATTTTATATTATAAATATTTCTTTTATTTTTTCCATTATAAATATTACTTTTCTTTTTCATTTCCATTTTAGCGTTGGGTTCAAATAAAATATTCATAGATTACAACATCAAATTGTAGCAGTGCATATTTCTCTGCCTTGTTAATATCTGCGTGGAAATGCCAGAAGAAGGAAGACCATCAACGTGATCTATGGATTTCATGGGATTCGAACCCCAGATGGAGTTTGCATGGGAAACACCTTAGGAGAGTATCAACGATTACATGAAGGGCAAGGTCATTCGGTGTCCAGATTTTGGCCATTTGTACATGGGTATGAATTAGTTCTTCCTTTTTACTAAAGATTATTCTTGTTCTTATGGGTAAACAATTTCGAGGGTTTATAAGATCAAAGCATAAATTTCATCTAGAGTTGAGGCTTTAATGATCATGATAATGCAAATCTTCATTCCAGACAACAATTCATCAAAAAACAATGCAGATCTTGATTGCATCCAACAATTCATTAAAAGACACGCAGATCTTGATTCAGGCCAACAATTCATCAAAAGACAATGCACAGGTAAGCATTTTATATGTCCTTATTGTACAAAGGGTTTAATGATTATGATAATGCAGATCTTGATTGTGGTGAACAATTCATCAAAAGACAATGGAAAAGTTAGAATGCATGCAATTTTATTTTTTCTTTTCACCTTTTTTTAGTGGTTGATTCCGGTAAATATTTAACATTTTTAATCTAATTTCGGCCCTATTTAGAAATCAATCTAATTATTATTATGTATAAACAAAATATAATTTTAAATATAAAGATGTTATGAACACTAAAAAATAGGTATGTTAAATAATTAAAAATATAAATAAACTATAGGTATGGTAAATAAATAAAACCTCTTTTTATATTTAGTCCATAAACCTCTTTGTATTTAAAGAAGACTTAAAAAAGAGGTTTTATATAGGTGAAGCCTATGGGCCAAATACCATTTTAATACAATGGGCCAAATACCATGGGCCAAATACAATATTTATAAGAGAGGTATGGTAAATTAATAAAAATATAAATAAACAAGAGGTATGGTAAATAAATAACACTTTTTGTATATTTACTCCATAATTCACTTTATATATATACAAACACTCAAAAATGAGGTTTTAGTTAGGTGAAGTCTATGGGCCACATACCATTGGCCAAAATATTATTAATACCATGCAAAAAATCATTATTAACTCTAATATTAATAAAAGTAAATATGGCACATGGTATTGACCCATGGTATTGAGAACCAATGGTATTGACCCATGGTATTCAAGTGGAATGTAGCCTATTTAAAGGGGGAATTAAACCAATATAGATCCATCTTTACTGTGGATCTACTAAGTGTCGAGAGGGATCAAATATCCTGATATGAAAGCTAGGTAGATCTAGAGTAAAGATGGATCTATGCTGGTTGTTTGTGTAATGAAATCTACCATGCCCAAATTCAAAGGGGTCAAGTGATGCAAGTAAAAATTTTAGGATGCAAATACTAAACTTTCCTCAAACTTTGTTACATGAAATTAAAATTTCTTGTCGTCATGAACATAAAATCTTTTCTGTTTCATCCTTAGATCTGATGTCAATCCATATTGTTTTAAACCATGTTACAATATTTTAAGTAGAATATACTTAGATCCATTCAACCTTACAACTCTCCAAAGCTTGGGTTAATTTCACCTAAAAAGAAGGAACTTGAATGGATTTTTCAATTTAGACTCAGTTCTTACATATAATGATTAAAAATGGAAGAACCCAAATAGTATGATAACTTTTAGCCACCCATCAATTTCCAAGACCTTTTCTATTATTCTAAACCTAAACAGAGAGAGTAGAAGAAAAGCACCCTGGATGAGGTGGACCCTGACCTCCTTGAAACTTTTCAAAAGTTGGGCATGCCCTTGAATAGAAGAAGAGATTGACCAATGTTGTTGTATATGTTTTTTTTACAGTGTTTTCATTGCTACCATGCATAGGTAGACTCTAGGTAGTTGAGGTTATCTTTTTTTCGTTATAAGAGGTAATTCAGGAGTATCTTGATCTAGTTAGGAAGCAACTTGGCAGGTTTGTTCCTCCTGCTGATAACTATTATGTTGCATTATATTATTTTTTAGTGATAGCTCTTATTAAATCCCCAAGAACACTTTGTCACCCATTGAAATATCCACTTATCTTAGGATGAATGAGATGGAGACCAGGCAGTTTACCAGGACTCTTATTGTTGTAGATGAGAGGAGTTCTGTGAGGTGAGAGGAGTTCTCTCACATATAGATGCACTGCACCATTTTATGACACCAATCATCTCCATGCCACAGTAGTGGATCTCTATTGCACCAAGGGAGCAATGATAAAGTATTACGCTGTAAAGAATTGGTATGTTGGGGATGAGGAATACAAACGTAGGATTTATAATTTTATTACGAAAAGAGGTTTGTGCGATGGAGACAAACCAAGGATTTCGTGGATCTGAGTAGAGACTGGTTTGAAAATCACCAGGAAATACTCAAACATTGTTTTGAAAGGCGATGATGCAATTGGAGAGTTCTATTCTGTTGCCTTGAAAAACAACTATCAATAGGGGGACAAATATGATCCATATAGGGAAGAATTGCAGGAGTAGGATTGTTTCTAGAATTATATCTATAGGAAAGTCAAGGAACTACTATAGAGGATTAGTGTAGGTGCAACCAAATTCTCATAATGCAAGGAATTTTTCAGTGTGATTTGATGCTCATCTGCAACCAGGCAGCTGCAAATACTTATCGTTACATTCAGGTACAATTTGAGTTGCATTCTAAAGTCTCTAATTTCATTTATTGATAGTCCTTCTTATGTCCCTGTCTCTCTTAATTTCATTGTGGTAGGATTAGAATGGGTTAAAAAATCAAGCATATCATTGAGTAAAATAGACACCCACATGTCACTACATGTCATTGTGCATACTCTTTGTTTTTGATTCAATTACAAGTGGGAAATATGATGTGTGCACAACTGAAAATTCTGGCAGGCATGATGAATCCAGTCTTAGCATGGAAATCAAAACCAAGTATCATAAAACATGAATAAATCTGTAACACGGAGTAAAAAACACAATAAAATATTCTATGCCAACATTATCTATTTAGTGCAAGATACTACTAATATTTCATAATTTTCAGAGATGGTGGATGTCGTGAAGATACCCTCAAGCAAAGTTACCGACTTGAAGATAAGATGGCTAGTGTAACTATTTACTTTAAATAGGCTAAATTTAGGTAATTAAAACAAGTTTGAAAATCACTAGAAACACCACCCTTGTTTATTTTAAATAGGCTAAATTTAGGTAATGGAAACAAGTTTGAAAATCACTAGAAACACCACCCCCACATCATTTTATTTCCAATTGCACAAGATAATATTGAATAAAATTATGAGCACTTCCATTTAAATTGATCATACATAAATTAACAAACAAGTTTGATGTTTTGAAAGATATATCAATCATTAATATAAGATATGACAATGATGGCTCATAATTTTAAAGGCTACATCCATCCCCAACTATAAGATAAGAGCTAATGAGATAATAAAAAATTGTCTTGATATAACATGTAAACATGATATCACTAAAAACTCATGCATATGTTATGTTATTGTGCATATGTTAATTGTATAACTTCAATCTGGGTAATTTTTATATTTAAATTTTTAAATATGTAGAAGTTACATTACACTAGCTTAAATTCACATTTTCACACTGGTTTAAAATCCCCCCTTGGTTGGTGAAGAACCAATTCAATGTTATTTTTGGTGGAATATTAAGTTATTAAGGGAAGATAAAAAAATGTTAGAATCTTAAATGACTGAAAAAAGGATATTTAGAATGTTATATAGAAGTTACATTTCACGTAGTTTTATCTACCCCCACCTAACTCTAATATTCCAACTCCATTTTTTATATAGAAGTTACATTTACCTGTTTTAGACAAAAGTTACATTTTACATAGCTATATGCCGTGACATAACTATAATATTCCAACTCCATTTTTTTCACACTTTTCAACATTTTAAAGATTTATCTATTTTAGTGTGATTATGAAATTAAATGGTTGATATTGTTTAAGACATCTCCTATTTGCAACATTTTGAATTCTTAAGTGGGATCTTGGGTAGGTTTTGTTACTATCACATATCATGTTTTAAGTAGGTTGTATTTTGTAATTCACCCAAGAGACTTTAGGAGAAACCTTGAATTGCATGTTTGTTTCCATTATACATTCAGTATTTACAAACTTTTCCATGTGAAGAACCCAATAGCCTATGTTGAACATGAAGCAAGTACCTCAAAAATTGGGGAATATCAGTTATTCTATTTCCATAGGGGGATACATCCAGAGAATGCAACGACAACTATTGTAAATGTATTTTGTTGGGTTGTATTTAATGAAATCCCACTAGAATTTGCTACTAAAGTAAATCAATTGATGAATTTGAAGCTTGAAGGTAGTGTTGAATAGGTGTTGCAAGGTATATCTATAACACTATCTATCTACATGATTCTAATTCCATGAGATGGTGTCTCAATAACATTATTGTCCAATGAAGGGTGCTAGATGTAGATAGATTTTTCATGTCCTAAAGGTAAATCGTATCATTATATTTCTACGAAATCTCAGAATGTGTTCAAAGTTTGTCCCAGATAAGGAAATATGTATGTACTCTTGAATTTATCTATGTTGTAATAATATCAAGAATAAAGTTTTCATTGCAAATAATTGGGATCTACCATGTAAGTTTACTTTACTACATGAAATTATTGATTTGTTAGATCCCAACTAGTTAGGGTTGATTTTACTTTTGTTGTAATGAGATTAATAATCAATTTGTCATTTTAATCACTAAAATATACCATGTAAGATTTATTCACTACATGAAATTGTTTATTTGTTAGAGCCCAACTTATTAGGATTATAAAGAGTCCTCTTTCATGACAATATTTATGAATTCTCTATTCTTGCTCAAAGAATTACATATTATAGAAAGGTGGAAAATATTTGAGATGTAGTTGAATGGTTTCTGTTTTAAAACGTGTGGAGGCAATATAAAAGCATTTTCAGTGGTGTTCAAATATTTTGGAGCACTCACTAAAGTGATTCATTTTCCTCCTAGTTAATTTCATTTATACCATCCTAATGCTTCTAGAAGTCCTTCTCCAAAGTGATCCCTTAACTATCTTGGAGGGAAATTGATTACTTGATTGGAAGCCATGGATTACAAATTTATTAGGAGCAAGGGATGAGAAAGATTCATATTCTTCAATATATTCCTCAAGTTAAAAGCATATCAAACGATTGTCTTTCTGTTTAATTGATACGACAATCACTCGAGCATTTTTTATGATTTTGAGACCTTTTTCAATGATTATTTATTTATTTTTTTCTTTTCTGCTAAAAGTTATGTTCTCAATTAAAGAAATTAAAGAAAAGGTGAAAATGATGCAATGGAAAGATTTTCTGTTTTAGTGCGTACGAATTCCTTGGTAATGTGAAGGGCTTGGTATTTTCTTGACTCAAGATTAGTTGCATTTGACTTGGTATTTCTTTTAATTTCATTTTTGTTGTGTTTATATTGATATCTTTGAAGTTCCTGATCTACTGTGTGTGTAATAGGAAGTATTAACTACTAAGAACTCTCAAAGGTGATATTGATGGATGACTAACTTTAAATGTCCCTACTTGACACTTTAGTATTACATGATCATGCAAAGAAATTATTAATAAATATTAAAGGGAAAATGATTAACGTGTAGTGTTTCTTGGCTTGTCATATAATTACGCCATTTTGGCCCCTAATAATATATTTGAGGCTACTTTTTGGTTGTTACATGTGGAGCTTCCCTTTGTATAAGATAAACATCGAGGATAAAGGTCCATTGCATTAGCATTGGACATCATCAAAGAGGAATTCACCAAAAGCAGTAGAGGACATGGGAGCAGTTGGTACAATGAGCTTATAATCGTTAGAGAAACACTGAGGCACCATAATTTCTTGTGCATTTAGATTCACTCAAAATTAACTAGTCACAAAAGTACCTTTTTTTCGAATATTTTCATGTATACAGAAATACTAAAAACACAATTTCAGACTAATTATTCAAACTAATAATAATTTGATAGTCATAATTTATAATTAAATAGTATAATATGATTGATATTGTAGGACACAACTATAGGGTCTGATTGTGAGGGGCATTGTGACAACATATGTACGCTTCTCATTGTATTAGACAATTATCTCTCAGAGTGTGATATCCATCCGACAAAATGTACTCCCAGAAGCCATGTGGGATTGAAATTTTTTTCTTTCAGTGGACAAGTGGTGATATATTTTCTTAAGCCTTAGTGTTCTGCTTCCCTAAGGTTTTTACACTACTCACAGCTAGCACCTTCATTCAACCAAGTGAGGTACTCATCTTCGAAAGTTGAATCGTTTTGTCTCCACAGTCCAATATGATGTTGGATCAATCTCATAATCCTAAAAACATGGGTCATAATAGTGAGGAAATTTTAATGTGGGAAAAAGAATATCCAAATTTAGGGAACATGACTCTTTTAGAACAAGAAATAAGGATATTTTTTACACTGATCTTTTTTTTTTCCAATTGTTTTCACAAGTTATCAATTGCCTAATATTTTTAACATGTAACTTAGCTGGTATGATTGTGCCTAAGGTTTTGCTGAAGGCTGAATACTAAGTTCCTAAGGTGTTATTTTCTATGGTGACGTTTTATTTTCTTTGTTTATACATGTCATCTAATTGCATAGTGGCCACTATCGAATGTTGAGGTACATGTCATATAAATCTTTTATAGCCTAGTTTATTTTATATTCAAGTATTCATCATCTTTCATGTCTCATACTTTGCATTGTATCTTCTTTCACTTTCAGGAGAGGAACTCAATATTGATGGGAAGAAGCAGCAATTGAAGAAATAGGAGAACAATAACACTGGAGTGACAAATGCAAAATGAGAGAGAGAAGATAATATGTCTAGTGATACACTTAGAGTCAATACCTTGCATAAGACACACTCATAGGCACTGATGGTCAAGCCTTCAGAGTTCATGCATTCACTTGAAATGCTTTGGCAACACAATGATAATGTTTTGAAATGATGAAACAATATTTCATGTGTAAATTGTAGTCCAACCGATATTAAGTTGGAAAATCATATTGTAATACTTGATATTTTATACAATAAAATTTATATGGTTGCATTTTTTTTTTCACTTCATATTATTTAATCTTGTAATTAACATATCTAATTTTGCATTATCATATTAGATAAACATGCACATTATATGTCATTTTTAAAAAATTTAGCTACAAAATCATATTAATTAATTTATGTTGATTAAGAATGAATACATGAAATCAATCTAAAACTACTAAATTAGTAGTTTATATTAATTAATGATGAACACGAATAAAATGAATATATGACTAAATTAGTTGTTTATAGTGATTATGAATGAAATTAAATGAAATGAATAGAAACTACTAAATTAGTCGTTTATATAATATATATGTAAATACCAAAAAAAAGATAAATGACTACTGCAAATGATAATTTTTTGATTAAAATGATGACTAAATTTTACATATATATGACTATTAGTAGCTAATTTACAATATCTTATAACATGACTAAAATCTAGTCATATTTCTTTGGTCATTAATTGGTTTTAAATGATGACTAAAATTTGCATATATATGACTATTAGTAGCTAATATATAGTATCTTATTACATGACCAACATTTTGGTCATATTTCTTTGGTTATTAATTGGTTTTCTCTAGGATTCATACAGTAATATATTTTGTTGTATATTTGGTCATTAATTGAGACAATTGATGAATAAACCAATGAAAAATTAATGACCAAATTAATGACTAAATATACTACTAGATGTTAAAATTGAGGAAACCAATTAATGACTAAGCTAAAAATGACTAAAAGTTGGTCGTGTTATAAGATACTGTAAATTAGCTACTGTTGGTCACCGACAGAAAATGGTTGTTTATATGCAAATTTTAGTTGTTTTTTAGTAATTAATTAGTCATTTTGTGCTAGTGGATGCTACAAAGAAAAATGATGAAATTAAGATGGATCTAGGGGAGTTCATTGAAGTAAACATTGGTACCTATAGTAACCATAAAATGGTGAAAATTGGTAACGGTACTAGTGATAAAGAGAAAAAGAAATTGCCTAATTTACTTCATGAATATAGATATGTTTTATCATTTTCTTATGATGAGTTAAAAGGTTGTAGGGAAGATTTCATGGAACATACTATCCCTTTAAAAGATAAAAATGCTAAACCCTTCCGTCAAAATATTAGGAAGATAAATCCTAAGTTGACCACTTTAGTTCAAAAGGAGCTTTCAAAGATGTTTGCAGCAGGTATTATTTCTCAAACTAGGCATTCAGCATGGTGTTCTAACTTGGTGATTGTTAGGAAAAAGAATGGGACAATTAGACTTTGTGTCGATTTTAAAAACCTTAATATAGCATGTAAAAAGGATAATTACCCTTTGCCAAACATGGATGCTATGTTGCAAAGAGTAACGGGTTCAGGAATGATGTTAGCACTAGATGGTTTTTCTAGATATAATCAAATATCAGTTAAGAAGGAAGACCGACACAAGACTACTTTCACCACACCATGGGGTACATTCAAATACAATAGAATGCCTTTTGGATTAAATAACGTTGGAGCTACCTTTCAAAGGGTCACTCTTAAGGGTTTAATTAGTAAAATCATTGGAATTTATCAAGATGATCATATTATTTTTGCTAATGATGGTATCAGTCATATAGGTCATCTCAAGCATGTTTTTGACAGATGTAGAGAGTTTGGAATCTCCTTGAATCTTGCTAAATCTGTATTTGGAGTAACTGAAGGGAAGTTACTTGGTCACATCATCTCGAAAGATGGGATCAAAATAACCTCTGAAAGGGTTGAGGCAATCCAAAATATTCCTCTTCCTCATAATCTAAAATCCCTTTAGTCTTTCCTTACAAATAGCAACTTTCTTAAGAGATTTATTCTAAATTATGCGGAGATAGCCAAACTTATTCAAATTCTTCTTAAGAAAGATGCTAAATTTGTGTGGAAAGAGGATAGTAAAAAGGGTTTTTAGGAAATCAAAGGTTCTATTGTTAAAGCTCCTATTATGCCTAGCCCTTATTATTCTAAAGATTTCATGGTTTTTTATTTTGCCTCAAAGGATACAATCGACGATGTCTTGTTAAAAAAGAATAAGGAAGGTCATGAGAAACCTATTTCTTTCATGAGTAGAGCGCTTCAAAATTTTGAATTAAATTATACTCCCATGGAGAAAAAAGCATATGCCTTGGTCAAGTCTCTTAAGCATTTTAGGACTTATGTGGGTTATTCTAAGATTATTGCTTTTTTCACACATTCTACTATTAAAGATATATTAACTTAGACTGATTGCTTAGGGACTCGTGTTAGGTGGGTTACCAAAACCAAGAGTATGGCTTGGAAATTAGACCCACTAAGTTGGTACAGGGTCAAGGATTAGCTCAAATGTTGACCGAAGGTAATGAAAAATATCTTTGTTTGATTTTTCTGAATGATTTATCTTCACCTGAGCTACAAATATTAGGAGAGCATGATTGGTAAAACAATATCATTTATTATTTGCTAAATCTTACATGTATTCACCAATTAGTTGCTCATAAAAGAAGGGTTCTTAGCACTAGTAGAAAATGGTGAAATTAGTGACTAGGTGACTAAAAAAGTTAGTCACCACAACTTTTCCAAGTGAAATACTACAAAAAATTAGCAATATTAAGAGAGCCAACTAAAAACGACTAACATAAATGACTATTTTAGTGTCCAGTTAAAATATACAACTAGCTAATAAGTAATACTAATAAAAATGACTAACATAAATGACTAATTTAGTCTAGGAAAAAAATATGACTACCTAACAAAAACTACAATAATATGAATTAGTTGTTTATGTTAGTCATTTTAATTGTGTCACTTCAACAATCTAAAATTACAAGTCATAGGGGATTCAAAGGTTGTTTTAGATTGGGTGAAAGGTTATACTTCCTTATTGATCCGGATTTAAACAGGAACGCAATAAAATACAAAGATAACCATAAAGACAGATATGCAGTGGAAATAATAGTTCATTTCATTAATGTAAAATATTGAAATATGCTTACAAACATAAATGGAAATAAACCAGCTAGGGCGATGGTAGCTTATCTCTGAGAAGAGATGTGGCGGCTACATGTCTCTGAACTATGTTACAATGAGGCTCGAAGGCCTATTTATTATTGAGAAACAATGGAAAACCCTTCACATTCCAAAAACTAACCCTAGAAGATGAAACACCAAATTGTGGGCCCCGTTTTGGGTAAGTTGGTACATCAACTTTCCGGGGTCGTGAATTGGTCGTATTATCTCCGTTTGACGCGCATGATAGCACGTTGGAAATATATTTCCAAGGACTATGACAAAAAGGCGATTTTTTGATAGAAAAACCGCTGGTGGTAGATTTCCCAAAAAACGTCGTTTAGGGCCTCAAAACGGCTTCAGAAGTTTAGGACCCGAAAAACTGCTAAAAATAGTACACTGTGCTATAATTAAGGAAACTGAAAAATTGAAAGAGACAGTTGTGGGGGTCCAAATGGGATAGGTGGGTGGCCACCAACATCCACCTGGATCATTCCTCCCCCCTTAAGAAGCAATGGTCCCCATTGCGTTGAGTTTCTCCTTGAGATGAAGAAGCTTCTGTTGAGCTAGGTCTCTGGTGAGCTGTTATGCAATCTCTGATGTGTCCAGAAATGGTGGGAAGCATGGTCGATGACGGTCCATATTGAACACTCGGTGCAAGCGAAGGAATGGAGGAATGCTGTTGCCCGTGTAAGGACCATGTCAGAGTGGTCTGAGTTTCTGATGGGTTCTAGTAAGGTGTTCTCTCTGCAGGTGCAACCAAACTTTGTCGCCCACTTGAAACTTGTGTGGTACCCCTGTGGGTGAGGAGAAGTTGTTCCTGTGTTTTGTCATGACTGTATCCCTTTGCTGCTGCTGTTGCATGGAGGAACCCTTTGTGGGGGTCATGGATGTAGCAACGATCTTTCCCTTACTTTGGGAGCGAACTAGACATAAAATGAATTTCCTAGTCTGGGAGATGAGCTTGCTGCCTTTCTTAGCAGTGATCAAAGAGGTGGTAGTAGGTGGAGCGACCTCTGGTATCCGGTATAATGAATTATTCAAATAAATAATGACAGCACGAGGCCTTGACTCATACACAGCATGTTGCCTCCACAAGTATGGCTGGTATAATAGTACATCACAAACATTTAGAGGTGTAACATCACACAATACCTCGTCTGCGAAGGGCTTGATGCTGTAGGGAAGGCGGCACTGCTGGCGAACTTTGAGATCTCGTCCTTCATGAAGCCACCCGATACTATATGGTTGTGGATGTGCTGTGGTTAGTAAGCCCAACCACTTCATGACCTCTACCGAAATGAGGTTCTTTTGGCTCCTGCTATCGACAATGAACTGTAGCAGGGAGCCCCTTACCCACATTTGGGAGTGGAAGAGATGCTCCTCTTCCTCTAGATCTTTGGGTTCATTTGTCTGGATCTTGGCAGTAGCAGCAGTGGCGTTGGGATCCGCATCAATGATCTGCTTCCCTTTGTCATTCCCCTTGTCAGGTTTTGACTCAGAGTCAGAACATGCATTTGATTCTGAAACCTTTAGCTCGGCCACCAGTGCCTGCTTGGTCCGGCACTCACTTGTGTTATGAGTGGGACTCTTATGGAACTCACACCACTTTCCTGTGTCCTTCTTCGGCTTCATGGTGTTGTTCTTTTCTTGTGGCTTCGACAGGTTGTCTTGGGTCATCCCGCCTTGGCTTTGTCCTTTGGGCTTCGGATTTGCAGATCCAAAGTCTCGCTTCTTCTGTTTGTCCAAAGTATCGGTATGCTGTGCTGAGTGAGGAGATGTTCAAGAACTCCATCTCTTCCTGGATGTATCTGTGTAGGCAGCCGTGGTACTTGAGTACCAGATGCAGCTCAGAATCTTTGTACCCAACTGTGTGCGAAGGGTATGAAAAATTTTTGTGAACTCCGACACATCTTGGTCTCGTCCCTACCGCAGTGTGGTCCATTTGATGTATTTGTCCTCATAGCTTTTGACAGGGTAGTACTGCTCCTTGATGGCATCCCGGAAGTCATTCCAAGTGGGTACGGCTAAAAATAATGAGCCTTTACTTTCATCCTTCTGCTCGCAGTAGGTTTCCCACCAGTCCTTGACGTGGGGGGCTGCTTTGAGAAGAGCGAAAACAATCTTTTCCCGACTTGAAAATTCAT
>APFE031575818.1:100599-138805 GCA_000404065.3 Pinus taeda | reverse complement strand
AGGATATCCTTCTTGTAGCCTAAAGAGTGAAAGAAGGCCACCAAGGTGACATTGGGTGACTTGCTTGATGGGTGGGGTCAAGACCTTTTTTCTATGAGAGTGTTTGTGTGGAGATAAAATTTAGAAAATGCTTGCAAGAAAATAATTTTCATTTATTTCCATCACCTAGACTACTTCCAATAAAATCATGTGCTTTTAATAAAATATAATTTCGATAAGTAATTAATTCAATAAAATTAAAAAAAAATAATATTATTATTATTATTGTTATTTTTTTTATATGACAAAATAGACAACTATAGCATGTTTGGACTTAAGGATCGATTCTATCCACTACCACAATCACCTCCAAGTGTACCACATTGCCTCACACGTGGCACACTGAGATAATCGAAGTTCAAACCAATAACATCATAAGAAATGCATTAACAACCCATTCTATCATCAAATAATCTACACCATGGGGAAAATTAAAAATAACTAATATTAAAAAATATAGCCAATTTATTTTATTTGAAAATCAATTTTAACATCTAATTTGAGGAAACTCCGTAAAATAAAATTTAATGTGAAAAATGTTAAGAAAAATAAAGTTGGGGTAAATTATAAAAATAAAAATAAGTAAAGTGAAATATAAAATTAATAATTATAATTATAATTAATAATACAATCATATTACTCCTAATTTACCAAGTGTCAGAGGCATAAAATCTCTTCATATACAAACCTTTTTTAAAGTGAAAAGAGATTTGGTCCCCTCTGCCCTTGGTAAATCCAAAATTAAGATCTAAAATTAAGATAGATCCAAGCTAGTTTTATATCAATTTATGTAATTGAAAGTAAAGAATTATTATTTTAATGAAAAGTTACTTTCAAAAATATTTGTAATTTCCTCAATTTTAAAATAGATCTACCCTAGTTCCATCTTAACTCTGGATCTATCAAGCGACGAGAGGGATCACATCTGTTGAGGTGCAAATCTCTTTTTTGAGTGAAAAACTTGAGGAAATGTTTGTATCTTGAGAGATTTGATCCCTTTCGGTGCTTGATAGATCCAGAGGTAAGATGGATCTAGGTTGGTTTCAGTCATGTGTGGCCAAAGAAAATCTAACGAACATATGATTAATTTGATCAATAATACGCAAATTCATCTAATATTAATATAATCATTTTAAATATGGTAATATGTCTAAGATTAATCCATATATTTTAATTTTAAATTTGCTTAGTTGCCCCAGTTTGTTGTGATGATAATAAATTAATGATGAAATATAAATTTTGAATGTAACGGGACAATGTAATAGTGTTGAACGATAGAAAATGTGAATAACAAGAATATAGTCAATTACAAATAGTCTTCATTGTGGTTAATCTAAAACTATTTTCTTATGTTATTCTTATTGTCACCCTTTTTACTTTTGTCATCTTTTCATATTGATTGTCATATTTTCATATCAATTATATGAAAAGGACAGGCTAAACCATAAACCATTTACATATTTAGCTCAATCTATTGTAGTAAACATCATTCCTTGTCTCTCCTTCTCTTCAATATTAATAGGTTGAATTACTATAATACAAAAATCAATGTACATTGTCAATAATGTTTTGTGCTTACACTGAAATCAATGCACAATGTTAATCCAATCACTTTAAAATTAATGTACCATCATACATCCAATTACATCAAAATAGAAATCAACATTTACACTAAAATTAATGAATCTAATGCAAGCAATTAAATAAGATTAGAATTTAATTGCTTGCATTAGAAGGGTTATTTCACTTGGGACAAACTTATTACAACATGGTAGGGTCCTTTCCATCTTTGGAAAGATGCTAACAATATGGGGATGTCTGATGTATTGGCACGACAATGGAAGGAGATCAGAAACTGTTTGAGAAACTGTGGTATTTATCGCTCTTTGGAGGATGATGTCCTCATATGGAAAGACACAAAAGGAATTGTCCCTGTTCGTGTAAAGGACATTTAATCAAACCTGATAAGATTAAAGACTGCTCTTACCAGCTCAATATTTCCAATAATATTTTGGAAATCTGGATGTCCTGCCAAAACAATATATTTCTCGTGGCTAGTCTTCCACAACAAAAACCTGTCATGGGATAATTTGGAAAAGAGGAGTTGGCACAGACCTGGGTTCTGTTTAATATGAAATGCTACTGAGGAAAGCAACTGTCACATGTTTTTTCAATGCCATAAAACTCAGCAATTATGGCGCGCATTGGCTAATTTATATGGTTTCCCTCATATTTCTCATGCATATACAAAATAAGCCTTCTTTTGGTGGAGTGTGTAGAAAGAATCCTAGAGGCCTTTAGTTATTATTGCCCTCTGGTGCACATGGAGATGGAGGAACAATATAATCTTCAAGGACAGAAAAGAGCCTTTCATGGGAATCCTGCAAAGTATTGTATCTCTCTATAACTCTTTACCAAAAAAATCCTCCAAGAGAAAAAATTCCAAGCAAAAAGAGCAACCTCATGATCACACAATGCTTCCAAGAGCGTACCTTGACGGAGCAACAAAAAATAACTCTTGTGGTTGTGGGGTTCACATCATTATGGATGAAAATTTACAATATCTTATGTCCTGGAATGGGGGGAAGGGTTCCAATTGCAAAGCTAAGGCGATGGCTCTTGCGGGTCTTCTATCATTTTGCCACTTCTTTAACATACAATCCCTTGAAATTTTCGGAGATTCCAAAGTCATGGTTGATTACGTATCAGGAAAGAACCATATCAGTAACCCACATCTTGCAGGCTGGATGGACAGAATCATGTTCCTTTGGAGGAGGATGGAAGGATGCTCCATTCAGCATATCTACAAATCTTAGAACCAGCAAGTTGAAATTTTATCAAAGGAAGGTCTTATATCGAAATCAGGTATCTGGAACATGAAGGTAATATTTGAAAAGGAAATTTTCTCCATCTAGGAATTTTCCATCTTGGTACTTAATCTTCAATTTCGCTGAATCTAGGTATGCACTGTTTTTTTGTTCATTTTGCTCTCTCCTACCTACTAATTTTTTTTTGTTTGTGTAATGGTCGAAGTATAAAACGACAATTTTGAATGGTGCTGATTAACACATAGGATCTTATATTCCTTCATGAACTATGTTTTGTCTCGTATCTGCAAGCTGAAATGGTTGACTATCTTGATGGACAACTTATCTCCTTTGCTGGAATTTTGTTTCCCATCTTATCTAGATAATTTTTGTACAGATTGCCCCAACTTCCTAAAGCTCTCATGTATTATCTGTCATTATATATCTTATATAATATAATCATGCTTTTTTCGCTTTGAAAAAAATTAAATAAGATTAGAAAATAACATTTACACTAAAATCACTGCATCTAATGAAAGCAATCAAATAAGATTAAAAATCAACATTTATACTCAAATCAATTCATCTAGTTCACATAAGAAAATTGGATTATAAACCAACATCTACCCTGAAATTAGTGCACCTAGTGCAAGTAAGAGAATAGGATTATAAAGAAACATCTACACTAAAATCAATGCATCTAGTGCAAGCAATCAAATAGGATTATAAACCACCATCTACATTGAAATCAATGCATTTAGTGCAAGCAATCAAATAAGATTAGAAATCACCATCTACGTACAAATAAATGCAATCTTGTGCAAACAATCAAACATTATTAGAAATCAACATCTACATTGAAATCAATACATCTAATGCAAGCAATCAAATAGGAATAGAAATCATCATCTACATTGAAATCAATGCATTTAGTGAAAATTGAAATCATTTACATTGAAATTAATGCATCTAGTGAAAGTAATCAAATATCATTAGAAATCAACATCTACACTAAAATCAATGCATCTAGTGAAAGAAATCAAATTGGATTAGAAATCATCGTCTACATTGAAATAAATGTATCTAGTGCAAGAAATATTCTTCCCTCCCCCCCCCGGCCCATATATATCTATATCTCTCTCCATCTCTCCTTATTTTCCACTCTACCTCAACCCCCAAAAAATACATGCTATTTCAATTCATATCTATCAATCTCTCCATCCCTCCTGTAATCACAAAATCTAACCCTGATAGGCTGCTGATCAAGTAGACTCTGAGTAACTATTTCAAACCAATCTTTTGGCTGAGGCTTAGCCTCCTCCGCTTGAGAGGGCTCTCTCAAGGGTTAATGATATTGATTAAAAATATAGATAGATGGCTAACTCTATGGTTTGTGATTTTATATGTTTATAGGTTGAAAGATGGGGACTTGCTACCATTGGGCTATGGAGTCAGTGACAGAGAAAAAGATAACAAATAACTTTTCTTATGAATTGAGGCTTGTTTATATTTCAATGAAAGAGTAACACATTCAAGAAAGTCTCAATAACTTGAAATTCATAGAAGTCAGAGCCCGTGGGCATGAATTCTGAGTAATGATACATCAAGGTATTCAAAAGGAAAGTATAAAAAGTGATTCATCAAAGTCTAATACTTAAAGGAAGTTAGAGCATGAATAACCATGAATTCTGAGTAATAAGTATTAAAACATTGAAGAAAAACATCCAAAGATAGGACCCAAGAACTCAATTCACCATAGTTTAACTCTTAAAGGAAGTCAGAGCGTGTTCCTCCATGAATTCTAAGTAATAAGCATTAAGACTATGGAAGTAAAACATATCAAAGATAAAAGATAGAGCTCACTGAAGTACACTAAGAATCTCAGATTCAGAAAAGTTAAACTCCTTCTGTATATATCAGTCCCTTCACAGCATTTACAAAAGTAGTCCTTTTCTATCACATTTTCCAACCATGAGGAATTCGATTCTCAAATTTATTATAGACTTTTTACAACCTTGGATACTATGATCCATCTCTAGGGGAATTCAAATTCCTATCATTGACACCTATCTATTCATAAAACAAACTACTTAATGACAACTTGACAACTAGCTGTCTATAAGAGTCTTAATACAAATAGGAGTGAAACTCCTAAAACACGCTTTCAACAACCTTATCTATGACTTCAATGCATTCTTTAATCAGCTACCAACCCATGTCTTCGAGCTTGATGATGTCCACAATGCTGTTGCAAAACCTGCTGAGTCATGACCTAATTGTCTTGAAAACTAGGAGACATAGTTCCTCCTTTTAAGGCCCTTAATCTTTTATGCTTATGTTCAAGCAGTTTTGTTGGTGTACGTGTGGTATGCATTAATAATCCATAAAAACTTCATTTATCCACCTGTGAAAGTAAAGAACCCTCGAATAGATGAAAAAGAGAATGAAACATGATTGTGCTGCTGAAATAACTTGTTTTCATAGCACACCTTTAATATCATTTATGGAATACTTCTTTGAACCTCGCATGGAGGGGTGTTCAACACGACCTTCAAAATTTGCAGTTTGGGAATTTTCAATATTTAATAAATACTAATATGATCACCAAAAATCAAAACAACTTATCCTTATAAGATGTTCTTCTTAAAAATTTGGACTTCCCCTTAATGAAAGACTGACCTATAAATTTATCATTTTCTGCACTGTTTTTATCTGAAAAATAGGTGCTGAGACAGAGCTTATATCTTTTGATCCCTGATGGTTGTTACAAAAATGGAGGAGGATTTTGGATATAAGAATGTTTTTAAGAAAAACCTCTCTCATGTTTTTGAAAACCATCTTCAGTTGTCCGGAATCTGCATTATAAAATCATGTATAAAACAGGAAGATTCAGAATTCTATAAATAGGTCTCAAAGGAAACTTTGAATCTCCAAATTGGTAGCACCTGGCAAAAATTTGAAAGATTTTTTTGTTCCTCGTTATGTTTTTAGAAAAAACCTCCTTCAGATTTTTGAAACTCATCTTCATTTGCTTGAAAATTCCTTTTGAAACCAACAACTTAAAACAATCCAAGGAACACACAATCCCCTTGCAGCTCCTGGTAGAAATACATGTAACCAATCTAGATGAAAGTTTGTGTGAAGCTGAGGTCGTCCATGATAGCCTTATTTTTATCCTTTCATATTCATGGCAATTTTCCTTTATAACTCAAACTTCCCTCTTAAAAATATGACAGTTGTAAAGAACTTTTTAGATAGCAAGCTGTTTGTCAAAAAGTTAACTTTTCAAATGTGACAACTGACTAATACATGCAAAGGTTGAAAAATAAATGATAGAGAGGAGCTTGGGTAGCTTGTTTAAGGAATGATATTTGAATGTGGAGAGAAAGGTGACAAAATGAGGGAGTGGAAAGCAACAACCACTTCATCAACCAATAAAAATAATGTTGTTTTTCCTGAAAAAGAAGGTTGCACTCCTGAGCTCCTATCTCTTGATCCTTGATAGATGTTACAAAAATGGAGGATATTTTTGTAGATAATAATGTTTATAAGAAAAAATTCTTTCATTTTTCAAAAATGAGTTTTCAGTTGCTCAGGAACCCCCTTGGAAGTTGACTACTAAAAACATAATAACATGGTTTTTGTCTCATAGCGCGCTATGAAATTGGCTTTTTTTGTAGTGCAAATCACCTTTTTTGAACTACCTGCACTACGAAATTGCAGATTCCTATGTATTCCCTTTTTCAACACAGTTTTCAAAATGGTTAAAAATATGGGTTCTAAATAGCATGTGAAACTTCTAGGACATGGAACAAGGCCGATTTAACTTTATTTGGATATGAAAATGAGACTCTTAACCTATCACCTACCCATTATCAAGACTAAAATGACCTTTAGACCTCCTTGAAATCATGACTAAAAGCAATGTTGACATAATGATGTTTTTTCGAAATTTTTTGGGTGATAATAGTGGCTCCACTAGGGATAGTGTGCCCTAGTTGTACACTAAGAACCGGTAGCACCAGTGCTGCTATCCATCCTTTAGAATAAAACTCTGAAATTCTACCCAATTTTCTCTTCAAGATTTAATGATTTTTGCAAGCGGGACTCAAACTGCACCTACTTAAAAATGCTCAGTCAACCTACCCAGAGCTTATTTGTACATTCCTACCTACCCTATCAGCTGCAATTTCCACTTTAGGTCAGGCAACATGATATTTCCAATAAAGACAATCAATTGTCTTTTCTGATATTTGAGGCTCTTGACTATATTCGACCTCAAAATAACCATGATAGTGAGATGACCAAATCAACTTATAATGTATCTGATCTTCATAATGCAAATGAAAATGAAATACTTGTGTGCAAAACTTTGCCATGTATTCATTTATAGGGTCAAACAGGACATGGTTAGTTTGATGATCATCATAACGTTCTATATCTTCAGACAACTGATTCTCAACCACACATGATTCCTTTGATATGCTATCCAACTGCTTTTCTGAATGATTTCCACAAACAATGTAATTTTCCTCATTATTATGATCATTCATTGATGTAAGCTGCTGCAAAGGATGACATAAAAAATCAACCTTTTCCTCTGCCTGAGGGTTATAAAAGCTATCTTCCAGTATTTATTCTTGGTGTTTGCAATGATTTTCATACTCTTTATGATCAAAATACTAGCAAGTTTGCTGCATCTTTACATTAATCTCAAAGGATGTAACATGGTTTTCATAAGTAAACCCTTGCTGATTTTCATGTTGCATTTGATGGGATGTTATCCTTTCTTCTTGGTGTTGAAATGTATTGTTATGAAGAGCCTCTAAAATTTCTTCATCCATGAATTCATCATCATCATAAAAATCTTCCAAATATTAAATAAAACTTATAGAATGTTTACAAAAATCTTTGACCAACAATAAGGAGGGATGACACTCTTTATACGTCTCATAGAATACATCATGGAAATTAGCAAGCGAAAATATTGAACCATTTTCCAAACATTTATACCAAGACCATGCTTTTCCTTCTAAAGTGGTCATAAACATGTTCATGAGACAATCTTTAGGGAACTGAACCTTAAGACTGTGTACATGCATATGGAACCTAACTAAATGAAGAGCAATATTGTCTTTCTTTTCATCTTTGAATATTGGAAGATCATCTAACCATTTGACCTTTGGCATAGGATTTGGAAAACCAAGGATATGAGACTGATTCATAGGGGAATACCTGGCATTCATTCTTGCAATGGCACTCATCTTGAAACTTCATCAAGCTACTGATCTTCTAGCAGTGGAGTCACCTTCCAATTTGTTATTTGATGTGTGGATTCGCCAAGGTAGATGCAACCTCGAACAACTTCCTGAGCTCCTGCTACCCTCAGAAGTTCAGCTTCTTGATTTCGGGAATGAGTAATCTTTAGGCTCCCGGCAGACGCACCAAAATGTTATCAAAAAATTTGACCCTGATAGGCTGCTGATCAAGTAGAATCTGAGTAACTATTTCAAACCAATCTTTTGGCTGAGGCTTAGCCTCCTCAGCCTGAGAGGGCTCTCTCAAGGGTTAATGATATTGATTAAAGATATAGATAGATGGATATCTCTATGGTTTGTGATTTTATATGTTTATAGGTTGAAAGATGGAGATTTGCTACCATTGTGCTATGGAGTCAGTGACAGAGAAAAATATAACAAATAACTTTTCTTATGAATTGAGGCTTGTTTATATTTCAATGAAAGAGTGACACATTCAAGAAAGTCTCAGTAACTTGAAGTTCATAGAAGTCAGAGCATGTGGGCATGAATTCTGAGTAATGATACATCAAGGTATTCAAAAGGAAAGTATAAAAATTGATTCATCAAAGTCTAACACTTAAAGGAAGTTAGAGCATGAATAACCATGAATTCTGAGTAATAAGTATTAAAACATTGAAGAAAAAATCCAAAGATAAGACCCAAGAACTCAATTCACCATAGTTTAACACTTAAAGGAAGTCAAAGCATGTTCCTCCATGAATTCTGAGTAATAAGCGTTAAGACAATGGAAGTAAAACATATCAAAGATAAAAGGTAGAGCTCACTGAAGTACACTAAGAATCTCAGATTCAGAAAAGTTAAACTGCTTCTGTATATATCAATCCCTTCACAACACTTACAAAAGTAGTCCTTTTCTATCACATTTTCCAACCATGAGGAATTTGATTCTAAAAATTAATATAGAGTTTTTACAACCTTAGATACTATGATCCATCTCTAGGGGAATTCAAATTCCTATCATTGACACCTATATATTCATAAAACAAACTACTTAATTACAACTTGACAGTTAGTTGTATTTAAGAGTCCTAATACAAATAGGAGTGAAACTCCTAAAACATGCTTTCAACAACCTTATCTATGACTTCAATACATTCTTTAATCAGCTACCAACCCATGTCTCCGAGCTTGATGATGTCCACATTGCTGTTGCAAAGCCTGTTGAGTCACGACCTAACTGTCCTGAAAACTAGGAGACAGAGTTCCTCCTTTTAAGGCCCTTAACCCTTTATGCTTATCTTCAAGTAGTTTTGCTGGTGTACATGTGGCTTGCATTAATAATACATAAAAACTTCATTTGTCCACTTGTGCAAGAAAATAACTCTCAAATAGATTAAAAAGAGAATGAAACATCACTGTGTTGTTGAAATAGCTTGTTTTCATAACACAATTTTAATATCATTTATGGAATACTTCTTGAACTTTGCTTTCTGCATCACTGCCATCTGAAACTTCATATATGATCCCATGTCTACCAAAAACCTCAAAACTTGAAATTTATCAGACCTTACCTCTGAAATGCATCTATAAAGTGCTAAAAAGTCACCTTCAGCAGTTTCGTAGCGCGCTACGAAACTACTAAGTATGCTCTTTTTTCAGCACGACCTTGAAAATGTGCAGTTTGGAAATTTTCAATATTTCATAAAGGCTGATATGATCACTAAAAATCAAAACAACTTACCCATATAAGATGTTCTTCTTCAAAATTTGGTCTTCACCTTAATGAAAGACTGACCTATAAATTTATCATTTTTTGCACTGTTTTTATCTGAAAAATAGGTGTTGAGACAGAGATTATATCTTTTGATCCCTAATGGATGTTACAAAAATGGAGGAGGTTTTTGTAGAAAAGAATGTTTTTAAGAAAAACCTCTCTTAGTTTTTTGAAAACCAGCTTCAGTTGTCTGAAATCAGCATTATAAAATCATGTATAAAACAAGAAAATTCAGAATTCTACAAATAAGTCTCAAAGGAAACTTTGAATCTCCAAATTGGTAGCACCTGGAATAAATTTGAAAGAGGTTTTTGTTCCTCATTATGTTCTTAGAAAATACCTCCTTCATATTTTTGAAACTCATCTTCATTTGCCTGAAAATTCCTTTTGAAACCAACAACTCAAAACAGTTCAAGGAACACACAAATCCCCTTGCAGATCCTGGAAGAAATACATGTAACCTGTCTGGATGAAAGATTGTGTGAAGCTGAGGTCGTCCATGATAGCCTTCTTTTTATCCTTTCATCTTCATGGCAATTTCCCTTTATAACTCAAATTGCGCTCTTAAAAATATGACAGTTGTAAAGAACTTTTTGGACAACAAGCTGTTTGTCAAAAAGTTAACTTTTCAAAGGTGACAATTGACTGATACATGCAAAGGTTGAAAAGTGAATGACAGAGAAGAGCTTGGGTAGCTTTTTTAAGGAATGATATTCGAATGTGGAGAGAAAGGTGACAAAATGAGGGAGTGGAAAGCAACAACCACTTCATCAACCAATAAAAATAACTCTGTTTTTCTTGAAAAAGAAGGTTGCACTCCTGAGCTCCTATCTCTTGATCCTTGATAGTTGTTACAAAAATGGAGGATGTTTTTATAAATAAGAATGTTTATAAGAAAAACCTTTTTTAGTTTTCAAAAATGAGTTTTCAATTTCTCAGGAACCCCCTTGGAAGTTGACTACTAAAAACATAATAACATGGTTTTTGTCTCATAACGTGCTATGAAATTAGTTGTTTTCGTAGCGCAAACCACCTTTTCTAAACTAGTTGTGCTACGAAATTGCTGATTCCTGTGTATGCTCTTTTTCAACATAGTTTTCAAAATGGTTAAAAATATGGGTTCTAAACAGCATTTGATACTTCTAGGACATGGAACAAGGTTGATTTAACTTTATTTGGATATGAAAATGAGACTCTTAACCTATCACCTACCCATTATCAAGACTAAAATGACCTTTAGACCTCTTTGAAATCATGACCAAAAGCAGAGTTGACACAATGATTTTTTTTGAAAATTTTTGGGTGATAACACCTCCCTCCCTCTCTCCATCTCTCTCTTCTTTCCTCTCTTAACTTTCCATCTATATCTCTAACTCCATTTTCCTCTCTAAATCACCGCCGAAACATACACTCTATTTCTTCAATCTATCTACCTATGCCCCTCTCTCTCTCTCTCTTCCCCTTCTCTCCCTCTTCCCCTTCTCTCCCTCTTCCCCACTTCCATCTCTCTTCCCTAATTCTTTCCTCTCTCCCTTTTTCTCCATCCTCTTTATCTCTCTCTCTCTCCACCTTTCTCTCTATATTTCTTTCTTCTTTCCTCTTTCTCTCTCCCCCTCTAACTCCATCTCTCTTTCCCTCCCTCACTCCACTCTCTCTTCCTTCCTCTCTCTCTCTCTCTCTTACTCTTCAGCCTCAAACTCTATTACTATATCCATCCCTCTCTCCTTCTCTCCCCCATTCTCTCCATCTCTCCTTCTTTGTATTTATCTCAACCCCAAACATAAACACTCTCTCTCCATCTCTCCATTGTTACTCCCTCTATCTCTCCACTTCTCACTCTCTATGTATTTATTCTTCTCTCCCTCTCCTCCTCCAAATCTATCTCCCTATCTATCCCTCTGTCCTCCTCCCTCACTCCCTCTTTCCTCCTCTCTCGTACTTCCTCTTTCTCCCTTTCTCTCCTACCTCCCTCTCTCTTCCCCCATCACTCTCTCTCTCTCTCTCTCTTTTTCCCTCTAATCCTCTCTCTTACCCCATCACTGTCCTTCTCTCTCTCTAGTATTATCTCTCATTCTTCCTCTCTCTCACACTCTCTCTCTCCCCCTTTTTCCTCCAATCCTATCTCTTCCCCCATCTCTCTCTTTCTCTCTCTCTCTACCTATGTTACTATATCCCTCCATCTCTCCCTATGTCTCCTTCTATCCCACCTTCTCTCTGACTCTCCTTGTTTATCTCTTTATTTCACCCCTAAACATACACTCTTTCTCCCCATCTCTCCCTTGTTAGTCCCTCTCTCTCTCTCCCTCCAACTCCATATCTCTATCCCTCCCTCTCTCCTCCTCTCTCTCATCCTTCCTCTCTCTCCCTTTCTCTCCTATGTTTATCTCTCTTCTCCCATCTCTCTCTCTCTCTCTTTGCCCTCCAGTCCTCTCACTATTCCCTCCCGCTCTCCTCTCTCTTCTCCCTCAATCTTTGTGTCTCCCTCTCCCTCTTTTACCCTTCTCTACCTCTCTCTTTTTTTATTCCTCCTCTCCCCTCTCCTTCAGTTTATCTCCATCTCTCCCTTGTCACTCCCCAATCTCTGCACCTCTATAACGTTTTCTTTGTTCTTACCTCCCATATATATAGAGTTAATATATATCATGATATATTAATATATATTATAATTAAAACAAATTTAATATTGATTAAAACAAAGTATATTATATTTAATAATATTCATATTATGATACATTAATATTGAATAATATTAATAATATTTTAATATTAATATCATGGTTAATAGTATTTTTTGCATGGTATTAATAATAATTTGGTCCATGTATTTTGCCCATAGGCTTCACCTAAATAAAACCTATTTTTTGAGTTTTCATAAATATAAAGAGGTTAATGGAGTAAAGATAAAAAAAGGTTTTATTTATTTACCATACCTCTAGTTTATTTATTTATTTTATTTATTTACCATAACTCTTTTTTTTACTATTCCTAAACCTCTTTATATTTTAAATTTAAGTTGTGCTTATACATAATAATAATTAGATTGTTTTTAAATAGGACCGACATTAGATTAACAATGTTAAATGTTAAATATTACATTCACATTTACATTTACATTTACATTTAAGTTTACATGTTTACATTTATACACGAGATCTACCCCATGGGCGCAATAATTATTTTATTTTTAATCTGAAATTACAAATAACTTTGAAAAAATACATATAAATAACCAAAAACAATTTATATTAATTAAAATAAAATAAATTTCAATTAATTGAAAGTTAAAATAATATTATTTGAATGAAAAAGTGCTTTTGTATTTTCGAAGGAGTAAATAAATTTATAATTATTTTATTTAAACTTTGAATTACAAATAATTTAATAATTTAATAATTTAAAGTGCCGTAAATTTGGGGTTTTGGGTGATTTTTCCCTAAACCGTAGGGGTTATAGATCATCTTGCCTTGATAATTGGCAATATAAAGGCATTGTTTTACATCTGGCATTATTTCTAACAAGTAACACCAATCCAAATATTTGGGAAGATAAAACTGATCCAGATTGTGCAGCTGGGTTTTTAGTGGATCCATGTGTTTGGTGCCCTTGAAAACTGACATCTCAACCATCAGAGTGATTTCAGATTCTATGGGCATTGAACTAGTGACAACTAGTTGGGAAATAGAGAAATAGAGATGCAGTAGGGGCTATATATCATCTTGCCTTGATAATTGGTAATGTAAAGGCATTGTTTTACATCTGGCACTATTTCTACCAGGGTAACACCTATCCAAATCTCTGGGAAGATAAAATTGATCCAGATCGCACGACTGGATTGGTGCCCCTGAAAACTGACATCTCAACCATTAGAGTGATTTCAGATTCTATGGGAATTGAGCTAGTGACAACTAGTTGGGAACCAGAGAAATAGAGATGCAGTGCACTACTGAAACATGGAAAAAAAACTAATAGGTTTTTAGATCCAAAGTTCCTTGTAATGGAGACATGGCGGGTGCTTCAAATGTTTGTTACATGTCTGGAAGTTCGAATTGTTTTTTCTAAAGTCGGTCTTTGACAAAGTTGAAAAAACCTTCTGATCCGATGCTCGATTCCTCTCACATTGTT
The DNA here is from genome assembly GCA_000404065.3 of Pinus taeda. Lineage (NCBI taxonomy): Eukaryota > Viridiplantae > Streptophyta > Pinopsida > Pinales > Pinaceae > Pinus > Pinus taeda. The sequence continues at coordinate 124,802 of APFE031575818.1, read as the reverse complement.
GTTGAGCTAAATCAAATATTCAACTTGCAAAATGATTGATCCAATCATTACACACTATGGAAAATGTCAACTATCTTGCTTCTTAGTCGATCCACATACTATGCTAGATTTGGTGAGTAACTCTTAACAAAGTGTGAAAAAGTATTTCGTAATTAATTTTAGCTTTTCTGGAGTATTTCCATATTAATTTTTTTATTATTAGATTACATTTTTTATCTATATCTGGAAGATGATAGTGGATGGTTCCAAACTTAGATTTGACATTTTTTAATTATTTAAATCATATTTATTTGATATTTTTAGAGCTTCTCCACATTATTTATTTCTCCTAGGAGATCAAATCTTCCATATATGTCTTCAAAACTTTGACCAAAAAAACCATTATCATTTTTCTCTTAAATGTGTTATTTTTGTTTGGTTGAATTCAAATTGCAGATATCGATAGACATGGTTGTGAATGCAACTTTAGAAGCCTTGACCAAACACACAAAAAAGCATGACTTAAAGGTTTATCAGGTTGCTTCTTCGATGGTAAATCCCATAACAAATCAAGAATTTTTAAAAATAATATTTGAACATTTTAAATGTAATCCCTACATTGATCACAAAGGAAACCTAGTAAAATTGTTGAAGCAATTAACTTGTGTTACTACTATGGAGAATTATGGATAGGCTCTGGACATTGTCGTTAGTTCACCAAACAACTTAAGTTGTAACGATAGTCTATATTTATTACTCGAAATTTTGATGAATATAAGTGGAATTTGAAAAATTAAAAATTTACTCGTGTAAATTTTACTTTTACTTTGCATATAATTTCTCCATATAATCCTCGTTCAAGGAGTAGATTCTTTATTTAATATAAATAATTATTGATTTACCATAATTATAGTTTTTTTTTTACATAAAATGAATCATTGCAAAGTCATATTCATATTGCAGATAGTGGGGTTATGTTGAAGCCTCAAAAATCGCTATAACAACATGGGGGATGACCACCCAGTCCAGACATTAAAGCAACCCTTTTCCGTTTAGAATGGTGGTTTCGGTTGGTTCAATTAGGTCCAGTTACCTTCTCTCAATCTCCAATGGTTAAAATATGATTTTCATTCACCAATGGAAAAGAGACATCAGATCAACCATCTTGCTGATCAGGGAAGAAAGTGATTCTTAAGCTGATTTAGGGCTCAACCAATCCACTACTAAAGTTTGCTTCTTTGGGAAAATGATTTAAAAAATAGGGAAATTAATCTAAATGCAAACTTATTCTAAGATGCAAGCAAAATAAACTATCTTAATTCTATCTCAATTAGGCAGATATAGATCTAACCCAATTAAGAGCAATTATTTATAATATTGGGATTTAAATATGTCTGGATTATATTGAATATCAAGCTAATGAAGTAATTCAATTCATTGACATTATGAATACCGCACACATCCTATTGAGACCTTTTAACTGAAATAATCAATCAACAACACTCAGGAAGAAGTTCACAAAATGATATTGATCATTTAATCAGTAACTTGAATTATTAAATAATAATATGCGGAAGAAGTTCACAACATATCACTATTTATTAAACCAATATTAAAAGACAGATTTATGAGTAAATAGTTACTCTGAAATCAGAATTCAGCCTATAAGAGCAGAGATAATAATAACATAAAATAGAGACAAATTACCCATACCGATAAAAGTGCACAAATATGAAAGTAAATTGAGACATTCCTGTCATAAAAAATGAAACTAGCATTTAAAATAATAGTATTCGAAATCCTAATTTATTGAATCCATTTCTCCAGCTCTGGTTTTTAATAGTCCTTTACAATGCCTGAGCTTTTGCTTTCAAAACTAGAGCTACAATAGTGCAAACTCTGTTCATTATACATAACTCAGAATGTAGAAGAAAAACCTCAATAATCCCTAGATCTGAGATTCCACTCCTCCCACCTACAACTCTAAATCCCTATTACAAAAGTGCTTCTAGAATTCTAGAATTGCAGAGGAGAACAACCCTTTTAACATTCTACAATTTGTTATTTATAATATTTGCAAAAGAATTCTTGAGAGGAAAGTTTGTTGAAGAAAAATCCATCCAATCAATTTTATTTGCTCAAAATTCCCATCTTTAATTGCTGGAACATTCTCATTGATTGAGATTTTTTTCTCCATATCTTTTCTACTATTTTCCTGCAAAAAGAAATCAAAATGAATTAAGATGCAACAATAAAATCAAAATATCAGTTTTGGCATTAAAATAAATCCAAACAAATTCAATTTAAATAAATAATTGAAAATAAAATATAAGCTCTCTATTGATGTCTAGGATGGTTTAATTGGCCAAGGATATTATTGATGAGTGAATTTGCAATTAGAAGAGGCTTGGGCAAATGAAAATGAAGAAAATAAAACTCATAAAATTGATTTTGTTTTCAAAATTCAGAGCTTGATCTTCTGCCTGATTTTTGACCCAATAAATGACTAAATCCGTTAGTGAAACCTCATTTTCTGAGTTTATCTTTCCAATGAACCGTCATGGGCCTCATTTGACCATGTTATATACCTAGGGGGGATAATATGGGGTACTAAGGGAGGTACCCAAAGTAATAATGTAATAATGGGATGGGCCATAGTAATAAAAAATGTGGTTAACCCATATCATGTAAGGGACCACAAGTAGTTAGTAATAATGTAATGGACCGATGGTATTAGTTTGATGGTATGAGGGAACTATGGTAATGACCCATGGTATTGTATGTATGAGGTCTATATAGAGGCTAGAGACTACACATGGAGAGATGTCAAGGAATAATGTCAAGGAATATTGTATGAATATGCATATGGCTTGTGGAGTGTTCTCCTTCCTTAAGGAGTGAATGTATGGTGTTGCGCTACCTTAAGGGTTTGATCTCAATAAAGAAGAATTTCATATTATTTCTGGGTTTCTTTCTATTATCTTATAATTTCTGTTTAGATCTATAACAAATATATAGGCCTCATACATACAATACCATGGGTCATTACTATGGTTCCCTCGTACCATCAAATTAATGCCATGGGCGCATTACATTATTACTAACTACTTGTGGTCCCTTACATGATATGGGTTAACCACCTTATTTAGTACTATGTCCCATCCCATTATTATATTATTACCTTGGATACCTCCCTTGGTACCCCATATTATCCCCTCTAGGTATATAACATTCCACCCCCTTAGCATGTTTCGTCCCCGAAACATGGGAAGAACACAAATAATAGGATCTACTCAAAAGAGTAGTCCACTGGTACCATGCACGTGCATCTAGCCATCCAAGAGAAAGGTGAACCCTCGATCTCGCTGGTAACTCGCTCGCTTGAGATGGAAGTTGATCGTGACAGCTCTTCTGTGTTGATGTGCAGTAGGTGGATTTTCGCTCCTCTCTATCTGTCATGTGGGGGTTGTTGTCCTTATGGCTAATTGGTTGCCATCTTGATGGTTGTTGTCTTGCGGGGTGATGTGGGTGATGATATGTTGAAGTTTTAACCCAGGTATCTTTTTCTTTAATTCACCCCTTACTGGAGCTTGACTATTATCTGGTGCATGTTGTGGTGCCTGCTGTGGTGTCTTATCTTCTAATATTACTTCAACCACTGAACTCTCATCAGATGTGTCAGTACCTGTTACCTTTTCGGCTTCAGCCTCTGTTTGTATTTGATTATCGACCATCAACTGCTCATCATCTGATATGTCAGTCCCTGGAACATCTTCTGCGTCAACCTCTGTGGACTCTACCTGTTTATTGATGGAAATATCCTATAATGTAATTTTCTTATTTTTATACCAGAGCTTCAAGAATTTATTCTGCACATTAATATTGATAGTATTCACATATTCCATCCAAGGATATCCCAAAACAACATCCATATTATCCATCTCTGAAGTATAAAAATCACCATGCAACACATACTTATCCATATAAATCTTAAAATCCTTATACACTAGAACATCCTCATTATCCACTTGTGTGTTTTCAATGTGTTTTGCTGGAATTTGCAAATTTTTTTCCAAATTAACATTGATGAAATTATGCTTGCAACTAGGATTTATAGAAACAATGATCTTTTCTTTCTGAATCAATCCATGAACCTGCAATAAGGAGATACCAGCAGAAAATCACCCTTTAGGTTCATTGGTTTCCTTCTTTCCTGTAAAAATAAAATCTTTGCTAGGATGTGTGTCTGTCTGTGTGAGCTTATCCACAAGATTAGCTTTATGGTCAAAGTGGTCCATAAGAGCTTTTGTGAATGTGTCCTAAGTCAAAGGCCTTCGATATCAACATTGATGCCATTGCCACCATTGCCGTCTTTCATTGTCCAAGTACATTTTTCCCACACTCAACTGAGTCTTATCATCCATGATGTAATTCAATCTAAAACATTTCTCCATTTTTGCTAGCCATTTGGCTGGATGAGAGCCATCAAATTTATACAAGTCCCTCAAATTCGGACCTAGGCCCGCCATCACAAAAAAATTGGCGAAAATTTGAAATAGTCACAATTCCTTCAATATTGCTTAGAATCCCTATTATGACCTATTTTTTGAAATGGAACAACCATTTTGCATCTGCCCATGTGATAAAAATCTTGATCTAGGCACTAGAATTTCAGATATGCGCTACAACTCTCCCGTCGTCACCAAAATTTATGCAAAAAAGAGCTGATTTTAAATCAGCGATATCTCCCTCATCCGGACTCCGATTCAACTGATTTTTTTTGTGAAATTGAGTATTTTTTCACAAAGAATCCAGATCTACAATCATATTTTGTAGAGCTTGCACTAGGACGTCCAGATCTGCGTCGTAAACTCGCTGCCCTGAAAAATTGTCTGCAACCTCAATGATTTTTAGATCAACGATATCTCCTTCATCTGGACTTCGATTCAACCGATTTATTTTATTTTATTTTTTTTTTTTTTTTTTTTTTTTTTTTAAATCGGGTATTTTTTCACATAAAATCTAGGTCTGCAATTAGATTTTGCAGATCTTGCACCAAAAAATATAGATCTGATCTGCAAACTCGCCACTCCTGAAATCCTGCAAAAATAAAAAAAATTCTCCACTTTTTTGCCCAAGAAAGTGCTATGATACCACTTGTTATAGATCTAAACCAAAATTATAAGATAATAGAAAAAAACCCAGAAATAATATAAAATTCTTCTTTATTGAGATCAAACCCTTAAGGTAGGACAACACCATACATTTACTCGTTAAAGAAGGAGAACACTCCACAAACCATATGCCTGTTCATACAATATTTCTTAACATTATTTCTTGACCTTTCTCCATGTGGAGTCTCTAGCTTCTATATAGGCCTCATACACACAATACCATGGGTCATTCCCATGATTCCCTCATACCATCAAACTAATACCATGGGCCCGTTACATTATTACTAACTACTTGTGGTCCTTTACATGATATGGGTTAACCATCTTATTTATTACTATAACCCATCCCATTATTACATTATTACCTTGGGTACCTCCCTTGGTACCTCATATTATCCCCCATAGGTATATAATAGACCAAGTAAAATTCAATCTATAAGCCTCCAAAGTTGATGGGTCAAAACTGCCAAAATTCTTGAATTTCTGTTGTTGGGCTAAAAAAATCAAAATTTTAATTAAAATTTTTATCCAAAATTAACATTCTAATTAACTAATAATTAATTGTAATTATTGTTAATTATAAATTAAATAATTATTAAATCTGTCATTAAGTTAATATAAATCTAACTATTAAAATATAATTAACTATTTATAAACTAATTAATATTCATCTAAATAATAATTAAATTTTATATAATTAATTAATTAATTATTTAAATTATTATTTAAATATAAATAATTTAAACTAAAATAAAAAAATAAACTACTACACTCATCTCACGTATGAGTGAGTTTTGTAACTTTAAACCAAACCAAAGTTATGAACACGATGTTTAATGCTTGAGGAGCCATCACACATTGGCGATCGGGCATATCAGGGCTATTGAGGTTTTAAGAAATGCATCACTTTGAAAACCCGCGATGTGATCTTGCGAGCCGAATTTTTTATTATATATATATATATATATATATATTATATTATATTTTATTTTAATTAAATTAAGTATATTTTATATATAATAATTGATTTAAAATTAATATTAAATATCAATTTTTTTACTTTATTTTTGGTTTTATTTTGATGAGGTTTATTTAAGTTATGAAATTTTCTAAACTACAATTACTTTGACATTTTGAGTTTTAGAGATTAGTAATTTATTTGAAAATTGAACTAATTAGGAGTTAATATTTAAAATAAATTCAATATTTAACTAATTTATTTACAAACATGGAATATTATATATTTTATGCGTTTTAACCCAGGCAACATAAATGATTAGACTTCAAAGGAGTGTCGTTTACGAACCAGTTGACCAAATGAGGCGAAACAAGCGTCAATAGGAAGCTTATTAAAAATTGATTTTAACAGAGAAATCAAAACAAGAATATAAAGAAAATAAAAAATTAACAAAAGCGTAGGATAATCAACTAAATAAAAATCTTAAAAGGTGTTTAGCCAAATTTTTTATAGAAAGGGTCCACATTATTTGAAGTGAACAAATCAAAAATGCTGCCGTGGGGGGGGGGTTGTGTTTTACCAGAACAATGGCGACACATGGGAGAAGAACCAGTGATCTCTGTTTGATATGAATGAGATTTAGCTAAAAATTAAAGTAAAAATAATTTAAAAAGAAAATATTAATTTTTGGAATGTTTGATTAGGTTCATTAGTCTTAATAAAAGCAAGAATCATCTAATTGTAATTTTTCTTAAAATTCCTGATAAATTAAAATATTTCAAAACTCTATTTCAATCCTTAATTAGTTGTAGAGATAAAACAGGGGTCACTTTACAGCTTAGCTTTTAAAATATACTCATTTGTTACAGGTAGAGCCACTGCTACCAGCAACCATCTATGGTCTTGACAAGGTTACTTTTTAATCATCAATGATTCAGAATCCCATCTATTTAAGAATTATTGACCTAAAGATAAATCCATTTATATATGTTTATTTTTTATTTTTTTGTTCCTACAAGCCATTGTCCTGGTTTGGTACCCAGATAGTTGACAATGCCATTCACTGGTTATAATTGGACTGAACGAGCTGGTTCGTGATGAGACCCCTTGTTTTATAATTGTTTGCAATCATAAGCCATTACCCTGGTTTGTTTAGCAGTGTTGGTAATATCAGCCTATTTTTCCTCTATGATCATGGTAAGCAGGCTCATGATGAGACCTCTTATCTTTAAGTTTAAATGTACTTTTGGATTATACTCTAGAAAAATAAGACTTTTTGGGACATAGAGAATCATTGACTCCTTAAGAGTTAAAAATGAAAATTTCAGAGTTAAAGGTGTTTTGCTGTAAAGTGTCTTTATTTGGTTAAAAATAACTTTTCTTGACTAATAATAGAACTTTGAAAGATCTTAATAAAATATTGAAATCTCAAAATGATTACAATTTTGATGAAAATGAAATTTCTTCAGATTTGATGATACTTTGCCAACTTCTCTTGATTGATAATCTCTTCCTTAAATATGTCTATTTTTATAATAAGAAAATCAAACTCTACTAAGAGATTTAAGAAAAAGCTAATAGGTGACTATTAACAATTTTTTCCCCATGTATCCCAACCATAGTTAGGTAACAAGAAGGCCTTCCATATAAATCATGGAAAAGTCACGAAAATCGAAACTAAAAACTAAAAGAAAAGAATTCTTATGCTAAACTGAGAAAGAAAATAGCAAACAAAAATAAAAATGAAGAAACTTTAAAAGTGGAAAGGAAAATCCAAGTTTCGTAAGATAAATTCAAATAAGAATGTTTATACCAATGTCTCAACAATATGAAGAAAAAATAAAATAATCGGGTAATCATTCCTTCTTATGTCAAGATTTAGAAAAATCATACCTTAGAGGGTTGTAAGTGTTTTAGGCTTTTTGGATGGTAATGATAATAAAATTCAGGCACAACGAAAACTTTCTGTCTGATATCAATCTTCTTGTTTCAAAACATCATCTTGATCATTTTCTAATAAAAGGAATGCTTAAAGAAACAAACTAAAGGTTCAAAAACTTCTTGGTGTAGCTATTTTGACGAAGATTATCGTTGTTTATTGAAATAAAACCAGGACAAGAGCATATGACTTCGAAAATATGATCTGACAGAGGATTGAAAGCTTCAAATGAAAAACTGCAAGATAGATTTTTATGTCAGAAAAACAAAACTGAAACTAAAGTAACTAAATGGAAATTAATGAAAGTGGGTACATGAATCTTACCATTAGATGATTGCTTTTGATATTACCTGAGAGGTATCAGTTTCTCCAAGCTAGCTGACTTTTTATTTTAATTAACATAAAAAACATGAAGAAGGCAAACTAGCCAAAATCCTATAACCCAAAATCATTATTTATTTTATTTAAACTAAAGCAAGCAGTAAAATGCAAAAATGGAATGCTTAGGGTTAAAGGGAAAATAAATGCATTAGAAATGAGAAAGAGAATTTGCAGTAATGAATGTTCTCAAAATATTATAAGTTTAAATTCTATGATTTTATAAATTGTCTAGAATCAAGACTAAATCCAAGATAATAAAATTTAAATATGAAGATAGAGAGGTCTTGAATTCCATTTTTAATTATGGAATTATATATTTAAAACTGAAATATATGAGAAATCGAAATGATTTGAATATGCTGCAAATTTGTCATCAACTGCTTTCTTACCATAGTGGTTACCCAAGCTCACTTTTAAAATAACATATTGCCGTATCGAATGATTCGCATCACATGTTTCTTCACCATGTTTCAAGTTTAATTTGCAAGACTTCGCCTTTTTGCTATGCCATATATCGATTAAATGTTAATGGCTCAGAGGCATGCATTGGAAGCTATCACATCGGAGATTGCAATGACAATTTACCGATTTGAAAACATGTAATGAGAAGATGTGCGATGAGTGTAAATTTTTTTCATTTCCCACCCCGGTTTTCAGTTTCACCTTACTTATCCAAAGTAGTTAAATGCCCTTTCCCATATCCATACATTCAACGACTAAAAAATAATTTTTCTGAAAACACAAATTCTAGAAATTTTACAGAATGCTGGAAAATGCAGAAATAAAAATCAGCAGGTACAAACAGCCATTAAACACATTCAAACACAATGATTTTTGGTCAAGATGACCCTGGAAAAACCCCCTACAACTCTTGGGGAAAACCAGTTCGAGAGCTCCTTCTTATTTCTGAAAATGCTTTTTACAGTGAGAAATATTCAGCAAAAAATCAACAAGCAAACTTTTACAACTTATCTCGTTTTCCATGCCTCACATCCAACTGGAAAATATTTGCAAATAGCAAAATAGGATAGCAATAAATGTTGTATGTCCTCCTCAATTTTCGTGCTCACTTTCAACCTTAAATGTTGTTGTATGACCTGCCTAGAAATGCGTGCTAGGCTGCCATAAATACGCTGTATGGACCTCGATTTGCGTGCATAAAAACCCAGCAATATGATGTACGAATTTGCCTTGATTTGCATGCCAAAGTACAACCACTTGCTATACAGCCTTCCTTGGAAAATGTGCCAATAAATTGCTTCTCGATTTCTGTACAAACTGCTCCTTGATTTCTATGCAAACAACTGTACGGATTTCTAGAAAATCGTGCCGAATTCTGTATTTCACTGTGTGCTAACTCAGCTGTATGGATTTGCTAAACTGCTGCCTTGGAATGTGTGCAAAGTTGCTGTCTCCTTCTCCTCCCTGTCCAGAAATCTCCTTTTCTCTCTTGCTCTCAATCTGCTCATGAAAGAATAAATGACCTTTTCCTCCTTTAATCTAACCCTAAGTGACTTTTGTGTGATCCCTAAATCCAATGGCTGAAATAAATTAAGATTAAGGGCTGAGATTAAATGCTCATTTAAATCTCACTTTCTATTTATTCACCCCACTTTAATAAAGACCCACTTAGTCATTTATTTCCAAAGTCACTTTTCCTTTCTAATTTTACACTGACTTTATTAAAGTCACTTTAAAATTAGACTTTAGTAACTTTATCACTTAAAGTCACTTTTAAATTAGAATTAACTTTATAAAAATTAAAAAGTCACTTTAGGAGAAAAATTAAATTCTTTTGAATACTTTTCCCTAGGCCAAAGATCAAAGCCTTAGGGAACCACCTGTCCTCCAGTACCAAATTTCAACAATGAGATAAAGAAATCGCATCATTGAAGAAATATTATATCGGGGATCAGGGAATATTTACATTGTGCTTCCCACATTGCACGATGCACATCACAGATTCGGAGATGTGATGTGAACATAAATAAAAATGCGATGAAGCGATTGCTAATCGACAATGCTAATTAGCGATTCACAAACTTTTGGTACTCGATGTACACAATATGATTCTTGCGATACCGATATGCGATGAAGAGTGGACCTGATAACTTTATGATGAAAATCTAATAACATATTGGATCCGAGACATCAACCCTTTTAAAGTTATGCTCATACCATTATTGCTATTGAATGGACACGATGTTTAATAAACTTGATTTGAATTTCATATCGAGTCCGAAATTATGTGGTCATTGCAATATTGGTAAAGTTGTTTTCGAAGATTGGCGATTCATGATAATGGAAGTATATTCAACTACAAACCTCCGATATACGAAATGCGATATGACATATGAGTCAGGTAATACATCAGAGATCTTTTATGAACAATTTGTTATCAAAAATGCTAAGAACTACTTCAGATGAAATATTTCGCTACAAATGGTTGTGAAGTGGATGATGTAATATCGGAATGAAATTATTGACGAAGATGATCAGGATGGTAGTATTGCGAATATGTATTCACCATAGCATCAACAATATGAAAATCAAATTGAAATGATGAATGAAAGCAAAATTAAAAAATGCTCAAATTTTAATGAATCACAAATACAATTTTTTTGAACCTGTTGCAAATTTGAAATGGGTTTGCTGCTTACTTCAAGTTTTGAAAACAAATGAAAACTTAAAAATAAAACAAACAAAAATAAAAAATAAACTAAGGAAAAGAGAAACTAATAATAGATGAGAATGAACTTGTGAATGCGTACTTGGAAGGAAATTTGCTGTAGTTTTTACCTCGTGAATCTTCAAATTCTTTCTTCGATTTATCAAAATTTTGCCTTTGTTCAAAATCATTTCATTATTTATTTTAAATCAGAGTGTGCAATCAACTTAAAAAAATCTGCTTATTCATGTTCAGGAAATATAAAATTTACCAGAAATAAATATGAAAATAGTCTTCCCTTTTGAATTGAAACAACAATTTATTACCCCTCTTATTCCGAATAACTTGAGAAGAATTTGTATTGTTATAGTGACTGTTGAATAATGCCTTTAGTAAATGAATATGATGCATATTACAACATCAAATAATAAACTAAAGGTCCAAATGGGATAAAGCCACTAATTGTGGAAGAATATCAACACAGATTTAAATGTGTGCCAGGTGCATACTCAATTAAATTATGTAAATACATTATTCGAAATAGGCTAGAGATGTATTCATGGGTAGCGGTATTGCTGCAAGAAAATTAAAAAAAGGAAAACAAGAATTAAAACTTTATGTTAGGAAGAAAATGTTTCACTGAACAAGTATGAGAAACACTGATTGTTTTGTTTTATTTTATTTTTTTAATCTGCACAACTATTAAAAACAAATTAACTACATAAAACAAACAAACAAAATTAATTGTACTCCTATTCTAACCATATACATGAAAATGACTAGGTATAGTCATATTTCCAATGTAACTGTTTTCTCATTATAATTCCTGCATGTATGTACAATTCAAATGTTAGTAATAAAAATACAAATCTAACTAAACTAAGAAAGATAAATTTGTAAATAGAATTTCAGTTATTTTTAGCAAGTTAATTAAAATTTCATTCTCTTGAAATTTCCTTTCTAGTTGAATACCATTTGGATTATAGAAATCTGGATGGGTTTCTATTAATGATTGGGAAAGGTTCAAAAGAGGAAATAACAGGCTAGATTGTGGATATAAGCTTTTAGATTCAAAGGCCTGGAAGAAATTGTTAGTGTTATGTGTAAATGTTAAGCTATTGACAATCTTCCATCAAGGAAAACTTTCCAAATATTTTTCAAATGAATTATTGAAAACTGGACGGAAGTTTGTTAGATATAATGGAATATTATTAATTGAATTGGATTGCTGGCCAAATTGTAAAAATACATTCTCTTGTTGACATTGCTTTTGAGAAGATAGAAGTTTTTGATAAGAGATGAACATCGATTGAAATTGACATATTAATAGCTTTTGATATTCATGATTATAATATAAAACTTCAATTTTCCAATAGGGCAATGCATCAATTGAATGTTTGATGGTAAAGTGCTCAATATGCCAGCGTAAAGTGTCAAAAATCTAAAAAATAAAATTAGAAATAAAATTAGATTTTAAACAAAGGAAGTGAAGAAACAAAAATAAAATGAAACCAATATTGTTTTTTTTTTCTCTGTAACAACTAATTCTATTAATTGAAAATCAAAATATTTTTACATATAGCGAGGCCGCAAGGGCGAGAACCCGAGAGCCTTCATCATTACAGAACTGCCCCATAGCTGTGAGGACTGGGGGAAAACAAAAACATACAACCAACTAAATTAGCATTACAGTTAGACATAGACTGAGATACAAGAAGTGAAACAGATAAGCAAAACTGATGGCGAATGTCCAAAAGGAGAACAGACGCTTCGTCGGTGGGAGACCATAACTTGAAGTTGATGCCGTCAAGCCGAACCATGCCCAAAATGTCTGGGTAATGCTTTCTGAGCACCCACCAAAGTACAAAAAGAGGCAAACCGCAACGCATGTTAATCATTTTCCTCTGCTTCCCCATGAGTCTCCTCGACATCCTGACACGTGTCATCATGACTGAGAGGCTCATTGCCTTCCATCACCTTGTCGAGGTCGGTTTTCCCTGCATCTGTCTCCGCTTCAATTGGGTCACTGTCAACCAGGGGAGGGATAACAGGGGGCAAGTTAACCTGCAGACCAGGCTCAATCTCCCGCTTGATACCTAGAGAATCCTCGGCCGAGGAGTGCTCACTGCTGTGAGAGGGGTTGGGCACAATGCAGGAAAGAGGGGAAACTTGGTTGTCTTCTTCTGACATGATAATTGTGATCTGAGCAGAGATCAAAGGCCTATTCAAATTGCTCTGGAATTTAAAATGGGTAGATTGAAAGGCACTATTGGGAATCATCTTGCGAGGAGGATTGCTGGGGGGAAGGTCCTCAGGAGAGGAAGAGAGGTTGATGGGAGAAAGAGCTGGGTTGGCACGAGGATTGACTCAGGGCCGCTTGCCACTGCTAGGGCGGTCACCCGAGAAAATCTGCTTCCCATGGTGCTTCATTTTGCCAACCCACGGAACAGACACAGAAAAATCAAAAGAACAGAGTCTAAAACCAGAGGAATGACCCAATTGAACCCGAGGCCCGTAAGTGCAAACAATTGAAGCCCGAGACCGAGAAGCAACACAGACAAAACTGATATTACAGATAACAGACCACTTACCCCAATCCACTGAACTAATTCCTCTGTGGAGCGCACAGGTGAATTCGAAGTGTTGCAAGTTCAAACCCGAGCGAGCCTGAATCTTGCCTCTGAAGACCGTCACATTCACATCTTCACACCATAACTGAAAACCAAACCTAGAACCAGAGTCCTGAATGCTGGAGGTGGTATGAACGTATGGAAATGCCATGTATTTAACCATCAACAGGCAGCTTCGAAGCGCGTCCGGCATTAATGTCGCCGGCCTGCCCTATCCTGCGACCATAAAACCATTCCCTCTGCGAGCGAGTGTGATCTGGGATGCCACGCTGCTTAGCAAGTGGCAGTACCTGGGTTCTTTATGTTGCATGAAGACCATTAAATGTCGAACCGTCACCCGGATCCGAGAGTGCATCTTCGAACTCAGGCCTTTCCTCTTGCACCAGTTTGTTGAAGTCAAGGAGTTGAGATTCAGATATTAGATTTGTTGGTGATCCAACAAGAAGATGCTGTCCACTGTCGACTCCCAAATTAGCTAAGAGGTCCGCAGCTTTGTTCCCATCTCTTCTAATGTGGGTGAAGGAGATCGCTCTATGAATGCCAATCCATTGCTCAATATACAATAGCCGTTGAGCCATTCTCCAACTATTGTTGATCTTGGAGGACGGGGATCCCTGAAGGATTCTCGAGACCATTTGGATGAGGATTTGAGAGTCTCCCTCTATGAGGAGTGGGAAAAGATTCCTGTCTTGTGCTATTAGAAGCCCTTGCCAAAGACCTTCTAGCTCAGCAGAGTTGTTAGTGTCCCATCCATGTGAGCCCAGGAAGGTTATGATGTTGTCTCCTTTATAGTCCCTGATAGTTCCTCCAAATCCAGAATTCCCTGGGTTACCCTTTGAGGCCCCATCAAAGTTAAGTTTATACATATCTCTTGGAGGAGGTGACCATTTCACCGATGAGGGGGCTTTTGGAGGCTTTGTTCCTTTGATCAACTGGTCTTGCTTTCTGAGGAAGTTCCAATTGTTCCAGATTGATTGTTCCTGGGGGAGGGTGGGGAAATCCTCTTGGTACCATGTTTTTAGAGATATGGTTTCTTCTATGTTTTGATTTATGATTTTCCATATCTCATCCAGAGATTTGGATTGGTTTTTGAAGATTCTACCGTTTCTCTCTTTCCAAATGGTCCATGTTACAAAGCCTCGAATGAGTTTCCAGAGAAAATTTAGGATTTTGCTTTGATAGGGGTGGGGGTCCCAATTGCGTATTGTAGCCGTTATGTCTCCACTCGCCCCTGCATCTTTCTGACAACGAAAATTTATTTTTTGCCATAGCTTGTATGCCAACGGGCAGTGATACCAGAGGTGTTCAATTGTCTCCTCTTCTTTTTTGCAGATGAAGCATATGGAGGGACCAATGAAATTTCTGTTTCTTAAATTGTCCCAAGTGAGAATCCTTTTGTGGCAGAGGAGCCAAAGAAAGGTAGAGATTTTTGGCCAAAGGGAGGGGTCCCATATCTTACTCCATAGCATATCAGGCCTGATTTGATCTTTGATAAGTAAATTATAAGCTTCTCTGGTGGAGTAGGTACCTCTTTCTTCATATCCCCATTTGAGAATGTCTTTTTCCTCGGAGTACTGTATTTTCCTTTTTATTAGTTATGTGTCTAGAGTTTGCTGTTCTTGCACAGTCCCTTGAGCGATGATCTGAGATGCTTTGAGCCATTCTCTATAGTTGTGCTGGCGATATTGCTCCAGAAGTTCCCAACCTTGTTTAGGGGTTGTAGAGTCTGTTCTGGGGGAACAATATGAGGGAAAAGGTCCCTGAGTTTGGGCAACTGTTGCCAAGAGTCATCCCAAAATCTGGCCTGGTCACCTCTTTTCACTTCCCAAAAACTGTGCTGCTGAATGAGGTTCCTGTGTAATTTTGCTGAGTTCCATATAATTGAGCCATTACAAATCTCTGAAATTCTGATGAGTTCCTCCCTAGGACAATTTCCCACATACTTGGCTGTCCATAAAGTAGCCCAAGGAGTAGGGGGGCCGGAGAGCCATTTCCACCAGATCCGAGCTCCATAACCACATTGCTGTGAGTGGGATCTCTTAATCCAATGCCGCCTCCTTTTTTTGGAAGACAACAAGTTTCCCATTTAACAAGAGCCCATTTGCGATGAAGTCCACTGCTACCCCAGAGAAAAGCCCTTTGGATAGATTTAAGTTCTTTGAGAACCTAATTCGGAGCTGCCAGGATGGAAAAAAGGTAAAGGGGCATAGCTTGAAGGACAACTTTAATCAAGACGAGACGGCTAGCCATATTAAGAGATCTATGAGTCCATGAGGAGAGCCGAGCTTCCAGCTTGTCTAGGAGGGATCTCCAGGAGGAGTGCTTCAAGCCAGAGGCTATGAGGGGGGCTCCCAGATAAGAGGAGGGGATTTTAGCTGAGGAGAACCTTAGGATGCGTAAGATGGCTGACTGAATAACAGAGGGAGTATGAAAAAAGAAATTTTGAGATTTGGATTGATTTATAGAAGTGCCAGAGGCTTCTGAAAAATCTGATAAAAGAGATTTGAGATGCCTGGCCTCCTGGACCGAGGGGTGCCCGTAAAGCATGTTGTCATCCACAAATTGTTGATGGGTGAAAACAGGGGAGTTGTGAAAGGATAGGCCTTTAAGACGGGCAGTTTGTTGAGCATGTTTAATACTTCGCCCTAGACCTTCCGCCATTATGATAAAGAGGAAAGGGGAGAGGGGGTCGCCTTGCCTGATGCCACGGGTGAGATGAAAGGTCTCGGAGGGTATGCCATTAATTAGAACAGAGAAGAAAGAGGATGTTATGAGGCTCATAATCCAACTAACCCAAGAAGCATTAAAACCAAAAGCCAGAAGATTTTTTTCAATGTATTGCCAACTGAGGCTGTCAAAAGCTTTGGAGAGATCAAGTTTGAGAAGCATACCTGGCTTCTTGGAGATCTTCAAGGAGTGAATTATTTCATGCGTAAGGATGATCCCGTCCGTGATTTGCATGCCTTCCACGTATCCAGATTGCTCTGGCGAGATGATCAGAGGAAGCAAAAGCTTTAGTCTGGTGGCTATAATTTTTGAGACTATCTTGTAAATTATGTTGCAGAGAGCTATCGGTCTGAACTTATCCGGCTTACAAGGCTTCTCCACTTTAGGAATTATGGCTATGAAAGTGGCATTTATCCCTGGAAACATCCAACGAAGAGAGCGAGACTCTTCCACAACCTGCCAAACCTCATTCTTGATTAGGTCCCAGAAGTTGTGGAAGAAGTTGGAGGTAAAACCATCTCGTCCCGGGGCTTTGCTGGCTTTTAGTTGTCTTATTTCTATTTCCACTTCTTGAAGATCGACATATTTGAGGAGCATCTGATTATGCTCATCTGAAATGAGTTTGGGGATATTTCTTGTGATATTTTGAATGGCCCGAGAACGGTCACTGGTTGGTTCTCTGTGCACCTGCTTAAAGCAGTTTAGGAGTTCAACCTCTATATCTTCATGTTTTTCAACTCTGGTGCCCTGCTCATTTTGGATGTGGGTGATATTGTTGTGCATTCTGCGTTGGATTGTAGTGCTATGAAAGAATTTGGTTTTTTTTTCACCATCTTTAAGCCACTTGATTCTTGATTTTTGCCTCCAAAATGTTTCTTCCTGCTTTTCCTTTTCCATAAGTTTCAGTTCAAGGGTTTTTTCTTGTTCTGCAAGGTCATCAGATCTGCCAAGAGTGATGATCTTTTGCTGTAGTTGCTTCATTTCCTGTTCAATGTTTGCTTTCCCTTGAAAAATATTGCCGAATGAAGTTCGATTCCAGTGCTTGATCTTGCCTTTAAGGTACTTGAGTTTTTGTTGAAATTGGAACATTTTGGAACTTAGAAGTGAATGAAAGCTTTTCCATTCTGTGCTAATGAACTTATGAAAATCTAGATGAGTCAGCCAGAAGGCTTCAAAGCAAAAAGGTCTGCGAGTATTGTTCCCCGGTCGAGACCAATGAAGTGAAATGGGCCAATGATCAGAGCCAGTGAAGGGCAAGATGGTTGCTGCAAAATCACCCCCAATGAATAGCATTATCTGAGAGAAGAAACCTGTCCAACAGAGATGCGATTTGGAGGCTTCCTGCTTGTCTGTTGTTCCATGTAAAAACTCCATTATTAAAAGGGAGATCGATGAGCTAGTTATTTTGAATAAAGTCCTTCAAGAGCGATCCTTCTTGAGAGCTTCTACCCCTGCCTCCTCTCCTTTCATCCAAACTTGTGATCATGTTAAAATCACCACCTGCGATCCAAAATGGCAGTGGTCTGTTCTGATTAAGAGCCGAGATGGAATTTAGGATCTCTTCTTTTCGTTGAGTTTCCTGTGGGAAATAAACATTGGTTAAGAGTCCATATTGGTTTTTTCCTAAAATGTGAAAAGTTGCTTGAAGGAAGTTCCTGTGAGCATGAAAGTTGGTGAGCTCCATAGCTCCGGAATCCCATAGAATGGGGAGACCTCTTGAAACTCCATTAGCATCAACTGCTATATTGTGATTTCCAAGCCAGAATCTATTGGCTAGTCTATCAAGTACGTTGGAATCGCACTTTGTCTCTTGCAAGAATAGAACCTGAGGGTTTTCTTGCTTTAACATGTTTTTGAGGAGTCGGGTTTTCTTGGGGCCATTAAGCCCTCTAATATTCCAAGAGATTAGCTTCATTGAGAAAGATTGATTTCAGGACTAAATTACTTAGTTAACTTGGCATACCTGCCAGAATCCACTAAGATTTGCCCCACCTTGATTGTTCTTTGAAGAATGGTTTTTCTTCCTTGCTTTTTGATATCTTTGGCAATGAGTCTTCTGTCCCAAGGGCTTCCAGTTTGAATACCTAGAGATTTTTGCCTCTGTGCCCTTGATAGGACTTCTTCCAGGTCTTTGAGCTGTTCGGATGGAATATTGTCAAAATTATTAGTTGTGCATGCCTTTTCAAGGCCCGGAAGATCTAAATCCCCAATATCTATTGTGTCTGTTTCTTCATCCATAAATTTAGAATAATCTTGTTCTTCCATTGGTTCTTCTTCTGTGCCGATAGTTGTGTTTGGGATCTTCAGTTGTCTGTCTTAGGTGCTCCATAATATATCTTTTTGTTTATCTGAGGTCGAAGCTTCCTTACCATGAGTATCTGTTGGTGACAAGTTGGATCCTCCTTTTTTTGGATTGTCATCGTTCTTAGGTTCTGGCTCTAACAAATTCATTTGAGTTTCTGATTGATCTGCTAGGGCCTCAAAGCTGTTGCTTGTGGATGTCTTTGGTTGACTCGTTTGCGCTGCTTTTGGTTTTGGGGCTTGCTTCTTATGTGCTCTTTGGCGATTAGCCACTTTGATGAAGCCATTTCGTTCAGAAGCTTCCGGATCCGAAAGAGGGGAGGGTTTCTGAGTTAAAGGGAAGTCTCTGAATAAGTGCCCAAGAGCATGGAATCTTCGACATCAAAAAGGCACATGTTCATAGTCAATAATTTGTAACCAGTCCTTGTCAAAGTAAGAGATATTTACCGCATCTGGAAGAGCTTGATTGAGATCCATATAAACACAAATTCTGGCGTAAAATGTATATCTACCTGTCTTCGTTTCCTCTGCGGTTTTGACAAACTCACCCAGGGTATTTCCTATCGCTTTTAGGGATTCTTCCTCCCAAAACTCCGCAGGGAGTGAATATAAGTGGATCCACACCGGAGCCCAGCTGAGGTCCACCGTATCTAGGTTGAATCGTTCTAACCAACCTTTTAGAAACAATCCACCAGCATTGAAGAAGTAAGGGCCTCCATCCAGGACCCTATTTTTGTCCTCCAAACAATGAAAATAGCTGTGAAAAAACCTTTCGGTCCCAGCTGCAAGGTGATATGCCCCTTTGGGTGCTATTTCATGTTTATCCAACTTCGTAGAGCTTTTTCAGTTGGCCACAGCTCAATGAACTTCCCTATTAGAGCATGGTCTTTCATAAACTGTATTCTTGCTTCGATGCGATGTCCTGGCATCTCAACTCTTGGTCGAATCGCAGCAACTGGTTTGCATGTAGCAAAATGAACTTCTTGCGCTTTTTCTCCTTGTTTTGCTTGCTAGTTTGCCAGATCATTGATATCCCCATTCTGGTTTTGGGCTTCCTTCTCTGCCAGGTGCTCAGACATTTCATTGTCGTTTTTTGGGGGAGGTTCTTCACCTCCCCTCGACTGGGGTTCCATAAGGAGTGTACCCACGGTCCTTTAAGGAGAAGGAACTATTTCAGTCCTTAGATTTTAAACACAGCAGAATGACAGAGCCTGCCGTCACTGCAGATGCAGAGAAACAGAGCCTGCCCTCGTCACAAGTGCTCAAAACCTCAAAATGAAATCACTATTGTTACAACTAATGTTACAGCACAATTGGGATCGTTTTGAAATAATTCATTTTTCACAAGGATTGACTAGAATTATGAAATTTGAGTAATTGTTGATTCCAACTTGTGAATTAGAAGACAAATTATGATTACGAGTATGAATGAGAGCTTGATCATGATATGAATCATAAATGTGAATGTTTTCTTCAATAGTGAAATCATGAAGATAATTCACTGCTTTAGAATGAGGATTGGTTGGAATAATTTCTAAATTGAAATGTTCCTCATTCTCAAATGTTATTTGAATTTTCTCATGAGGATAGTAATCAACACCCCCAATGTTAGAGTAATTATCATAAACAACTTCATAATATTCTCTAGAATTCTCTTCGATCTCATCCAATATATCAAAACAAGAAGGAATAAAAATTTCATGTTCATTAATGGCCAAAGGATGATCAATAATTGTTTCTCTATCTTGATAAAATCTTATTGGTAATTGATTTAGACCATCCTCTTTATTTTCTGAAATATCATTAATACCAAGAGGAGATAAATTACCATTATTAAAAATATCAGGATAAAGGGGAAAATGTGAATCGAAAATAATGCATTTAAAAATGCCTTGGTTTGAGAACTCTTGTACATTATGCTGATTGTAAATTTCAAATTCTAAATCATTCCTTTGTGTGCTCATGCTTTCTTGAAGAAGGCTGCTTTTTTGTTCTGATTTCGGCGTTTGTTCATCATGGAAAAATTCAAAAATTTGTACAATAGTTTGCATTTTATTATTTACTTTGATTGCTACTTGCACTTGCTGATTTCCAATCTGATTTTCTGAATTTACCTCAAAGTAGCTTTCAGATTTTAAAGCGGTTTTTTTCCAAAATTGCTGTTGTTGTCTTCTTGCATTTGATTATAAATATTTTCCAAGCTTTGTGAAACCACTTCATCACAATTTATTGGACATCCATATTGGAATTATCATTTATGTTGGAAGGGGATGGAACAAAGTTTGAACTAATTTCATATGGATTGGGAATGGGAGGAAGAAAACAAATATATTCAAACCAATCTAGTGATTCTTCTTTCATAGGTTTATCTTTGACATTAAATTTTAAACAATTCAAATGAAATCGAATATTAAAATCTCTAACAGACTCATTTTATTTTCGTAGATATTCAATTTCATCACATACCTAATCATAATCATAGCCGTAAAATTTACAAATGCAAATTGTAACAAATTGATTCCAACGGTGAATTGAGGCAACCAAAAAAGTTCTACACCAGTTTCTGGCTTTTGCCGCAAATGTGAGGGTAAAAATTCTGCATAAAATGCCTTCATCAATTCCTTGAAAATCATAATTTGAAACCTTTTGAATAAATTGAAAGACATGATTAAAAACAGAAGAATTTCTCTTACCATTGAACTTTACCTGAGACAAGAGTCTTACCACTTCGGGTGGAGTATTGGAAGATGCACGTCCATGGATACAACTCCAAATTGGAAGTTTAAGAGGGGCCATCATGATTAAATAAAATGTTAAAATTTAAAAGAATCCAAAAGACAACAAATTTCAGGCCCTTCTTCTAGCGCCTTTATGTTGAAGCCTCGAAAATCGCTGCAACAACATGGGGATGACCACCCGGTCTGGACCTTAAAGCAGCTCTTTTTCCGTTTAGAATGGTGGTTCCGACTAGTTCAACTAGGTCCAATTACTTTCTCTCAATTTCCAATGGCTTTCAAATATGACTTTCATTCACCAATGGAAAAGAAACATCAGATCAACCCTCTTGCTGATCAGGGAAGAAAGTGATCCTTAAGTTGATTTAGGGCTCAGGCAATCCACTACTAAAGTTTGTCCCTTTGGGAAAAATGACTTAAAAGAATAAGAAAATTAATCTAAATGCAAACTTATTCTAAGATGCAAGCAAAAGAAACTATCTTAATTCTATTTCAATTAGGCAGATATAGATCTAACCCAACCAAGAGCAGCTATTTAAAATATTGGGTTTTAAATATGTTTGGCTTATAATGAATATCAAGCTAATGAATTAGTTTAATTATCTGACATTATGAATACCGCACACATCCTATTGAGACTTCTTAATTAAAATAATCAATCAACAACACTTAAGAAGAAGTTCACAAAATAATATTGATCATTTAATCAGTAACTTGAATTATTAAATACTAATATGCAGAATAAGTTCACAACATATCACTATTTATTAAACCAGTATTAAAAGATAGGTTTATGAGTAAATAATTACTCAGAAATCAAAATTCAGCCTATAAGAGCAGAGATAATAATAACATAAAATAGAGACAAATTACCCATACCAATAGAAGTGAACAAATATGAAAGTAAATTGAGACATTCCTGTCATCAAAAATGAAACTAGCATTTAAAATAATAGCATTCGAAATACCAATTTATTAAATCCATTTCTTCAGCTCCGGTCTCTAATAGTCCTTTACAATGCCTGAGCTTCTATTTTCAAAACCAAAGCTATAATAGTGCAAACTTTGTTCATTATACATAATTTAGAATGTAGAAGAAAAATCTCAATAATCCCTAGATCTGAGATTCCACTTCTCCCACCTACAACTTTAAATCCCTATTACAAAAGTGCTTTAGAATTTCAAAATTGCAGAGGAGAGCGACCCTTTTAACATTCTGCAATCTGCTATTTATAATATTTGCAAAGGAATTCTTGAGAAGAAAGTTTGTTGAAGAAAAATTTGTCCAATCAACTTTCTTTGCTCAAAATTCTCATCTTTAATTGCTAGAGCATTCTCGTTGATTGTGATTTTTTTCTCTATATCTTTTCTACTATTTTCCTACAAAAAGAAATCAAAATGAATTAAGATGCAACAATAAAATCAAAATATCAGTTCTAGCATTAAAATAAATCCAATCAAATTCAATTTAAATAAATAATTGAAAATAAAATATAAGCTCTCTATTGATGACTAGGATGTTTTAATTGGCCAATGATATTATTGATGAACGAATTTGCAGTTAGAAGAGGCTTGGGCAAATGAAAATGAAGAAAATAAAACTCAGAAAATTGATTTTGTTTTCAAAATTTGGAGCTTGATCTTCCGCCTGAATTTTGACCCAATAAATGACTAAATATGTTAGTGAAACCTCTTCATAAATGTTCTCCTTAATTTTATCTTTCCAATAAGACGTCCTGGGCCTCATTTGGTCAAGTAAAACTCAATCTATGAGCCTTCAAAGTTGATGGGCCAAAACTGCCAGAATTCTGAAATTTCTATTGGCAAGACCAAAAAAATCAGATTTAATTAGAAAATTTAAATCATAAATTAGAATTCTAATTAAAACTAATAATTAATTCTAATTTAATTTTAATCATAAATTAACTAATTATTTAATATCTATCATTAATTAATATAAAACTATAATAAATACCTATATATAAACTAATAAATTAATTAAATTAAAAATTAATTCTAACCTTATATATTAATTAATTTAAATTTATTTTTTGAATATTAAAATTTAAACTAACAATAAAAAAAAAAAACTAACCTACACTCATCTCACGTAGAGTAAGTTTGGAACTTTAAACCAACACCAATTATGAACACTATATTTAATGCGTGAGGAGCATCGCACTAGTGTCGGGGATATTTCAGAATATGAGGATATCGAGGTTTTAAGAAAAATGCATCACTTGAAAACCCGTGATCATCTGCCAAAGGAAAAAATATTTTTTACTTTATTTTGTATATATTTTAATATATTAAGTTTTATTTTAGACGTATAATTATAATTTTTATATAATATCAATTTAATTTAAAATTTTAATATCAAATATCAATTTATTTTTATTTTTGGTTTTATTTTGATGAGGTTTATTTAAGTTATGAATTTATCTAAACTACAACCACTTTGACATTTTGAGTTTTAGAGATTGGTAATTTATTTGAAAATTAGAGTAAATTACTAAAATACTGATGTTTTATAATTTGACTGTATACGTAAAAAATGAAAAATGTTAGTAATAACTAACTAAGGGTTAATATTTAAAATAAATGCATTATTGAACTAATTTATTTACAAACATGGAATATTATACATTTTATGCATTTTAACCCAGGCAACATAGATAAGACTTCAAAGGAGTGTCGTTTACGAACCAGTT
>APFE031575818.1:44429-99627 GCA_000404065.3 Pinus taeda | reverse complement strand
GTTGTATTGTTTTAAACATTTTGATTGGTAATCAAGCAACATATATTAATAATTTTTTTAATATATTTGTGCAGATTCGATACAATTCTGAAAAATTGTTTCAAGAGTTCTCTGAAGATGAACGAGACAATTTCAGATTTGATGTTAAGATTATCGAGTGGAAAAATTACATCAGAAATATTCATATTCCCTGACTTGGTGAATATATCTTAAATGGGTGAATATGTATCAGTGGATCGCAATGGTTGCAATGGCCATGAAGACATCAATTTTCACTTCATTGGGTTCACTATTTTTGGGAGAGTGATGGAGGCTGTTGGAGCAGAAAGTTGTCCAGATATAAATGGAAGCGTGCCAATGTGAACATTGAACTCATTTCCACTAGCAATGGTCTCATTAATGATGTGTTTATGGCGCAGGGAGGCAGTTATACGTTTACAAATATTACTCCAAGGAAATATAGGCTAGTTGCTTCCCATCATGAATACATAAACTTCATCAATCCTTGAGCAGTACACAAATATCAGGTCATATCAAATCCCACTAATTTTTTTTTCAAAAAGGAAAGGCCATGATATTTTTCTCTCTTTGCCATCATTTGATATGCAGAATAAGTTTGGAGATTCCTTAAGGATGAATGTCCAGAGGGCACCATATCCCTCCATGAAATCAAATGCGAAGAAGTGGAAAGAGCGGGTTCTATGAGCCAATTGTTAAACAGAGGAAGAAGATACAAGGTCACACCTAATGTCAATCCTAGCTAGGATGGCGCTACGCATGAGGTACAATGTTTGAAGTTTATAGATTATATTTTCTATAATATTCTCTTTCAAATACATGATTCTCATGTTCTCTTAACAATTGTCCAAAGAGGCTCTCGAGAGATGGAGTTGGGCTTTGGAAATTTGGTAGTAGATGACATATTTTATGTCCCAAGTTATGATATGGATCGCTTATTTGTTTCTCATGGTAAACCTATTTTAGGCATTCATGTATACCTTTATTCAAATGATGTCCATGAGGTGAAGAGACCTCAAAGAAGCTCCTTGAAAAAATCAAGTGCTTTGTCATGCAATATCTGATGCATATGGGAAATTTGCTTTTAATTTTATTCCATGTGGAAAATAAAGGTTGTTGCCATTCTACAAGGGTTAAATACAATATTTGATGTTTCAATTCCATCTATAGAGGTTCTTGTTGAGCACACCCATGTTAATATATCTTAGCCATTTCAGGTCACAAGTTTCTTAGTTGGAGGACTTGTGGTGACTTCTGAAGGAGTCCGTTTTGAAGGTGTTAAGATATTAGTTGATGGACGAGAAAGAGCTACAACACATTTCTAGGGATATTACAAACTTGATCATGCAACATAAACACACTACACAATCAAGGCTGAGAAGGATCACTTCAAGTTTAGCAGTTTGGAGAATTTCATGGTTGTGCCAAACATGGCTTCAATCTCAAAGATATAAGCAACACATTATAATATTTGTGGTTCCCTAAAATTACTGACAAATGGGTATTATGGCAAGTGTCAAGTCGGCTTGACACATGGGCCAAACAATGTTAAGCCTCAACTAAAGAGGATTGATGATATGGGAAACTTCTTGTTTGAGGTTCAACCATGTTAATATCAAATATCTTCACTGACCACAATAAGAAAACACGATTTTGGTCTTCAATTTTCACCATCACATATTGATGTGATAGTAACTAGACCAATGTTTGTCATTGAATTTATAAAGTCCCTTGTTGATATCTGTGGACCGGTGATATGCAAGGAAGGATGTGAATCCTCGATTTCTATATCACTTATTTCTCTGGATGTTAAACTCTAGGTTCAGAGAAGCTTAACTCCTTAAGTTTAACAAATGAGAGTAGTGACTTAATATTTGAGAAAATCCTACCTCGTGCATTGCGTCTTGAGGTAAAACATGGACCTTCATCTGATTTGTTAGATTGGGATGATGATAGGTGTTGGGAGAGAAAGGTTATTGATGTCAATGTGGGTGTTTCTGATCATTCAGAGATGGTGCTTATCCAAAAAGGCTATTGGTTGCGTATTATGTCTACTCATTCTGTGGCTTTTTACATCGTACAACCAAACAAAGAACCAATGAATTTGTTGATTGAGAAAGGATGGTAGCAAATATGCTTAGAAGCTTCTCATGTGAATATGCTTCATTTCTTGACCTCATGCATTTTATTTGGAATGTCTTCATTATAATTCAATGTATTGAACCACAAGCCTATATATTTGACTGGTGAAAAATATCTACTGGTTGGTGAAATACATGTCGATTCAAGTTCTTATCCCAAAGCAAATGAGTTGTCTCGAAGCAGTATCGTAGACATATGGCAAAAGGAGGGTGCATTTATAGATATGATCAATAATGTCAAATGTATTTCAAGTGCTAATGGACCAAGCAACATTGTTGTATGTAAGTACACTCATTGGGCCAATCTTGAAGATGAAATGGTCTTTGTTCTGAGAGATAAAAGGAATGCTAGTGAGAAAAATAGTTTTGAAAAGGTCTTATTTTATCCAAGAAGTCGGCACATTGCTGTTAAAATTGATGGGTGCCAACTTGATATTCCTTCTTTTGTGGGGTGCCTAGGAAAGTACATTCAGGGTCACTGCTACCAACAATCCTAGGTGTTGACATTAAAATAAATGCTCAAAATGACAGTAGCAATGGTCTCTTGAAAAGAGGGTGACTTGGTTCTTCAAACTTTGACAGGATCAGATGGTCTGTTTTTAGGTGGTCCTTTGTATGATGATACTGAGTACTATGTCGAAGATTCTAAGGGATACCATTTAAAATCACTTGGATAAGACCCCTTTAGAAGCTTTGTCATATTCTCATCCAATTTGATCGGATGCCCCACTCGACTAGCTAGACCATAAAGAATAGTTGATCGTCAATATTTGACCTTTCGTGCACTCCCTGCATTTGTGGTCCTCAGTAGAGGAATAACTGAATTTGCATCAAACAACCGCTAGATATGGACAAAACCTCTTCAATCGCAGTGCTTCAAACTAAAACCATGTAAGTATGTATTTTACTATTACTTTCAACGCTTTACAATGAAACTAGCGTAAATGCAAGTTGTATGTGGATGAAATATAAACCATTGTAAATGCAGGTTGTCTTGTATGTTTATGCAGGGGCATACATGATAAAATATTTGAGAGTGAGTGGGATACTGTTTCAAGAGCTTTCATGCTCTATCTTGAGACTCAATATGCAACATGGAAGTGATTTGACCGTACTGGAAATGGACTCATATCAATTTCTTTGTGGACATATTTATTGAGATGATGGGGAGCTTTAAATCATTAAAGACGCTGGTCATATGTGTTATGCCTTTTCTTAAGTAAATATGTGTCTTCTCAATTTGTTGTTTGAGAAGCTTCTTACTCTCCAATGTTTGTTAATGGGTGACAACTTTATCTTGGTAAAAACATAATTTCTGCTTTTCTTTTACATGTGCAAGGAACAACATGTTTCAATGTTTAAGAATGTTTTCATTTGCTACTTAGTTGTCAAGTATAGCATAGAAAATTTTTATACAAAGCATATATTGATGTAGCTTAGGTTGACTGTTATGTCTTGGTTCATTATTATGTCCTGTTTTCAGATTCAGTATATCCAATAGATATGAAACAAAACTAAGTAACGACTTTGTTTCATATCTATTCCTTAATGAAAATCTACACTACCTAAATTAAAAAAGCTAACCTGCTATAAGATGTGAAAAGACCATAAAATTCTTCCATGGTTTTTTTCCATGATGTTCATAATGAATATTTGTGTCTTTTACCTCGTAAATGAGTGCATAGTTGGCTTATTATGGTTTTGAAATGCAATGCAGGAAATTTCAAAATATTCCCTACCTCGATGTCTCATATCCCCACTCCCTCATCTCCTCATATACAGGTTTATGTAGACGTAACTGAATTTCATGATAGGAAAAGCAATGCATAAGGTTGCTTTCTTCAGAGCACCCCTGCTCTAGAGATGATAGAACTTCATTTAATTGATGACTTGAATTATGACGATCCACGATATGTAAAGTTTTTGGAGGAAGTGGTGTCTTTGAATAGAGTTTCAAAGCAAGCAAGGATATTGGTATGAGAATCTTCTTTTTAAGTACACACTTCAAAGTCTTTAAACCGTTGACTAGTAAAAATTCTTTTTGGCTTCATTTTCTTTTATTTTTTTCTCTACGGAAGGGTATGACCAATGCAGGTTGTATGTGGATATGAGGATGAATTATACTGTGGATTTGAGGATGTGGACACCAGTGGAATGTCCTGCTTAGTCTTGGGCAACATCGAGTATGGAAGCAGATGGTAGTCTCATGGAGTGGGTATGTGACATTTTGCCCCATTTTTATTTTGTTTATCATTCATTGTTTGCATTGGTTCTAATTGTCAATTTTAATTATTTATCTTTTTGTCATTTATAGCATTAACATTCCATGTTTCCCAGGCAAGGTAACATCTTCATTTACTTTAGATGAGCAACCTGTAGGATTAGGATGTTCCCAATGAGTTTTGAACATTTGTCCAATATGTCTTGTCAATTTTGGATTGTCAATGCAGGTTATCGCTTTAATTGTTATCCGGTTTGAAATTTGATTCACCATGAAATTCCATGCTTTTATAAATTATTTATATGTTAATTTTTAAAAGTCTTTAAGAAATTTGTCTTCAGTAGCCACACTTGAAACAATGGATTTCACACTACTAGGTTTAAGGTTTGGGTTACGTATTTGGTTAAAATTTCCTAAGATTTATATCATGTCTCAAGTGTCAGGTTTGGGTTATTTATTTGGTCAAAATTCCCCAAGATTTATATCATATCTCAACCTTTTGAAATTCATGCATTCATGCCATTCGAATGTACCACATCACGAAAAGGATGAGCCTTATTAAGCTCATCAAATGTATTACTATGCTTCATGAATCATAATTCAAATAGACTCTAAATTTGGTTTTTTTCCCTAACTAAACAATATTAAGCAAAACCCTCTCATTCAAACTCAACCCCAAGTCATACTCAAAATTTTGACATGTGAATAACATTGGCTCGACAGCAAGTTTGACACCCAAGTCCTTGCAAGTCAGACAACATTGTCCATTTAAAAAAAAAAATTGATCATATCCTTAAATTGTTAGCCCTTGGACTCCTTCATTAAAGAAAAGATCATTCTATGATCTTGATAATTGGTCTATGAAAACATGGATGGGGTGAAATACGAGTTAAGGAGTAGAGAAAGAAATTTTCCTTGACAATTCCTAGAATATTTTGAACTTTTGGGGGCACATCAGGTGACACTACCATTACGAAACCAACATTTTTTGGTAAAGTTCCACTTCTTCTTGAACATTTTTCCTAAATGATGATAATGATATATAGTCCTTATCATCATAAAGTATGGATTTTATTTCTTCACCCGTGCTCCACCTTCCCCCTCCCAATTGTGTATAAGCATCAGTTTCTCTTGCATGCTTCACTCCAATTGCAAATTTATACCCATACCTGAAATTCTCATCTTGATCTTCGTTCTTATGCTTCTCTTATTCTTCTAAGCTAAGAAATCTTAAAAACATTACCTCCCTACCACCACAAATAGATAAACCATTTTTCCTACACTATATTTCAAGCTCCACAAGAGGAATACTAAACAATTCTCGAGTTGTTGCTACCTCTCCAATCACCATCGAAACATCTTGATTTGGACCAGATCCATCTTTTATGTCGGTAATATTGGATTCAAAACTATCAAGGTCCTTCAATGGTGGGGCATCTCTACATATTGAATGAAAGGGAGGGACACCTGAATTTCCAAACTGAAGAAAGGTAGCTCTCCATCCATTCACATAAACATATGAAAGGAGAAACTAGTCTGACCAAACCTGGAGAACTTTCATCACTTTGTCTTGCAAGGATGCCATAATATAAATGTAAAAAAATTAAAAAAAGATCCACACAGTCATTACGCTAATTATGATATTTTTTTTACGAGTAAAAATTACCAACTGCCTTGCTAATTCATGACCAATAAGGGGCTTGATCTTAATACATGATCTATTTTCATCATTACCATCCTCAACATGTTCTACTATTTAGAGTGAGATTTCATGAATTGGCAAGCTTGTTTTTCCACATTTCTGTTTTTGTATCCCACACAATTGGAATCCTGCTACATTTGGCCTCCTCTACTTCCCTAGGCTCCATGTGTTAAAGAGGGTACAAAACACTAATGATATGTTGTTTTGCCATAAGTTCTTCTCATTTTTTGGATGAATTTTGTGGAAATTTTATTCATGCCAATTATGTGGTAGGAAATAATGTTCCATTATCCTTTTTTATCATCTCTTGTTTATGAGTTAGCATGCTTCTATTGTACTAGTTCATTACGACTATGCCATGTAAAGATCAAGTTGAGTGGGCTTTACATTTGAATTCCACTGTAGTCAACAACTGAATATATAAGTTTAATTTTAGGTTGAATGATGGGACAACACACTTTGATTTCCACTAGTGCTCTCTTTTTCATATACTATCACAAGTGCACAAATACAAACTCAATTTTCTTTTTACCTGGATAAGCAAATGATGACAACTTTGTATTTTGTAGTGACAAGGATAACTATGTATCAAAGCTAGATCTTGAGCCCTTCAATTCTTCCTTTCCTTACCCAACACGACCATCTCCTACTAGTAATGAAGTTAAATTTCTGAACCAACATTTGTCTTCAATACTATTTCGTGATAAAGAAAGAACACGACCATTGTTGGATTTCCTTCGAGCACACAAATACCAAAGCCATGTCATTTTTCTTTCCTTGCTTAATATATTGCATCATTGTGTTTGATAGTTAATTCATTATTATTCTATGCCAATAAATATCTATCAAATAGCAGAGAAGGATGACCTGGCTATTTTAGAGATATATAATATGAATTAATTAAAAATTCACAGGGTTATTTCGATTCTCATCTTTCTATTTAACTTCTTTAGAGAAAACTATATATTCAAATACCAAATCAACTCAAATGAAACTAAAATAGAGAATCATAGTTAGGAAGATGTTTCTCACTACATACCTTATAATGACATTATTTTCTTAAATTATACTTGAATTTCACTGATAATAACCTGGATTTATATATTTCTTTTAGCACCAAATTGAAATCATTGTAAAAATATGAATATCCCATTAAATATGACCTAAATATGATTCAAAGAATATCACCTTTAGTCTGAGCATGTGGAAGAGTAATTTATGAGGTGTGAAGTTTTATTAGAGGCATTGTTTATTTATTTGTTTTGGTTAGAAAATGGTTTTCTCTTGCTTTTATGTGACTTTCAATTTATCATATCTAGCATGTTGAGAAATGGGAAAGAATAATGTGTGACATTTATGTTGCAGAAATTGATGTTGAATGAAAGGATAAAGAGTTTAAACAAGCTACAATCCACTTTGGTAAAGGTAGAGGGACAACTTAAAAAGTTACCTAAGAGAATACACCATATACATAGTTTGAACATAAGTAATATATGGATTTTTCATTTTCAGATATGTTCTTTTTTCTATCCAAGATATTACAACAAGACAAATCTTGATATTGTAGAAATTGTTAGAGGACCTCATTGAGGTCATTTTTTTTTTATGTTCTACTTGATTGATACATTCTCATGTCAGGAAGACTTTAAATACAAATTAATACATTACCAAAACAAATTATATTCAAATTATATATAAATAAAAGATAAAAACAATTGTCAATTCCTTCCTTTGGTTGTTACTTGACTCTGGTTTGGGCAGGTTACATGAAATGTGATTGGAAAAAGGATGGGGAGACAATATAGAGATCATGTCTTGGATATGTTTCATTTATTGTTGGAGATCCTTCAGGCACTTCAACCATCGACTTTGGAAATGTTTCTAGTAAGTATTACTATGGTTTTTAATGTTGTGATTCTTTCACCTCATGGTTATTTTGGGCAAGAAAATGTTTTCGGAATGCGTGATAAGATATTGATGGACAGGTAAACATTTTTTTGTAATTGCAATGTCCATTCCATGATATCCTTTCTTTATTGTTTGATTGCATTTTGAATGTTTATTTCAAATTTTCTTTATATTTTAAATATGAAATTGAATACTTGTTATTATGTCTGTTTAAACAACAACTAAGGCTTGAAGATGAAATTAATATTACACTTATTGATTGAAATCGTTTTAACTGTTTTGTATTGAAAGATTTTCATGATTATTAGAAAAGTTTACTTTCACGTTGTTATTTGAGAACATTTTGTTTATATACTTGACCAATTTCATTCATTAGACAACAAATTGTTGTTGTGAATAAAATGACAAGGATTAGACATCATACCTCAGATTATTTGTTTTAACAAGTTATTTACAACTTGAGCTTTTTAGCATGCAACTTAGTTGGCATGATTGTGCCTAAGCTTTCCCTGAAGGTTGAATACTAAGTTACTAAGGTGTTCTTTTCCATGGTGACTTTAATTTGTTTATACAGGTCATCTACCCACATAGTGGCCACTATTTCTCAACTGAAGAATAATTGTTCAAGTTTATTGCTCTTATGGGGAAGAATGGCTTTAACATTGTTGATGTCGAGGTATATGTAATATAAATCCTTTATAGTATACTTTCATTTATATTCTACTTTTCATCATCTTTCATGCCTTACACTCTACATTCTAGGTCCTTTTGTTTTCAGAAAAGGAACTCATTATTGATGGTAAGTAACAGGATTTGAAGAAAGAGGAGAACACTAACACTGGAGTGACAAATGCAAAAAGGGAGAGAAGAGAACCAGTCTAGTGGTACCCTTAAAACCAATATCCCACATAAAACACACACATAGAGACTGATGTTCAAGTCTTCATAGTTGGTGAATTCACCTGCAATGACTTGACAACACAATGATAATGTTTTATAGTGATGAAACAACATTTCATGTGTAAATTGTAGTTCAACCAATGTTAAGTTGGAAACTCATATTTTAATACTCGACACATATAATATAATTTTTGTGGTTGAAATTATTTATAGTTGCACTTGATATTGTTTAGTATTTTAACTAACATATGTAATTTTGAATTTTCATATTAGATGAAACAATTCACATTGTATGATGTGGTTTTTGTTTTTGTTTTGTTTTTTTCTTTTAATTTAATTTAGTCGAAAAATCATACAAATTAATCTATGCTGATTAATAATGAACACATAAAATCAATCTAAAACTACTAAATTAGTAGTTTATATTGATTAAGTATGAACACAAATAAAATGAATATATGACTAAATTAGTCGTTTATAATGATTATTAATGAAAATAAATGAAATGAATATAAACTACTAAATTATTCGTTTATATAATGAATATGAAACTATCAAAAAAATATAAACGACTACTACAAATGATTAATTTTTCATTACAAATGACAACTAAATTTTGCATATATAGGACTATTAGTAGCTAATCTACAGTATCTTATAACATGATAAAAATTTAGTCATATTTCTTTGGTCATTAATTGGTTTCAAACGACGACTAAAATTTGCATATATGTGACTATTAGTAGCTAATTCACAGTGTTTTACAACAGGACCAAAATTTTGGTCATATTTCTTTGGTCATTAATTGGTTTTCTCAGATGATCATATAGAATATATTTTGTTATTTTGTTGTATATTTGGTTATTAATTGTGGCAATTAATGACTAAATCAATAACTAAATTAATGACCAAATTAATGACTAAATATACTGCTAGATGATAAAATTGAGACAATCAATTAATGACTAAGATAAAAATTACTAAAAGTTTGTCGTGTCATAAGATACTGTAAATTAACTACTACTGGTCACCGACTGGAAAATAGTCATTTATCTACAAATTTTAGTTGTTGTTTTAGTAACTAATTAGCCATTTTGTACTAGTGTATATTGAAAGCAACTAAGTATTTCCTTATGAAGCATGGCCTCAGATGCAGAAATCCTGAGGGTATTACACTTAGGCGTGTTGATGAAGTAGAGCCCAAGAAATTAATTTCTAAGTTTCATTCAGGATTTTGTGGTGGCCATTATGCTGCAAGAACTACCGCCCACAAAATTCTTAGAGCTAGTTATTATTGGTCTTCAATATTTTCTAATGTGCATAAGTTTGCTAGAAGTTGCCAAGTTTGTCAACTATTCATTAGGAGATGTTGAAAATGCAACAAGATGATGGAGCTTAGTGGAAAGAAGTCACCTTCACTAAGTGGGCCCGCATGCTATTTTTGGCGCAAGTCTATTTTTAGACATATGGATCATGGTCTATGAGTTGCAGGATGCTATTTGTGGATGATTGGTCAAGTTGGTAAAAATAGATGAACCTCTATTTTTAGACATATGGGCAGAGTCTACTTTTAGACTGCCAGGCTAAAAATAGAATAGTCGAATATTATTAGCTCTTAATAATATTTGGACTATAAACATTATCTTATTCTCTTGGAGAACTTCAGCTTGAGCTACGGATGTGGCACATGCAACTGCTAGAAGGAAATACATAGTTCATATGGGTTAACTTGAGCTATTACATGGAGGACTTCAGTGATTGAGTTATGTGGAGTTGGATCAGGAGTTGATGGAGTTGTGTTTAGTTTGACTTAGTTGAACTAGTTGTAGTTAGTCTAAATGGAAAATAGACTAATGTTGAGTGATGTGAATTAGTTATTAATTAATTCACTAATTATTAACTCATAAAGCAACTGAAGAATACATCAGTTAACTCAGTGCATGGACCGAGGTGGAGACAAGTGTTAGAGGTGAGTGAAAGGGCAAGACAGCTGTCAGTTGTGACTATAGTTGTGCATGTGATTTGCACAATCAGTGGGATTGAGTTGCCAATGAGGATTGCGTAGCGTTACACAAGGGAAACACGTGAATGGTTCAACTATTCTCATCCATTCTCTATGTAGGATTGCGCAGTGGAGGCAAGCAAGCAACAAAGGTGATTTGAGGTAGTGATTGATTCATATCTATGCTGTATTGTGTGTAACAGGTGGAGCTAGTATTGTATTGTGTACTGTTACATGATCTCAATCAATATAATATACAGATAGTTGTGGGGTTTTCAGCTTTATGCTTTCCCCGAGTACATACTGTGTTGATATGTGTGATTGATGCTTCAATGGGTGCATGTGTATGTTTCTAAATACTGCTAAATTGATGATCAATGGTAGATGAGATTATGTATCATGCATGCATTCCGCAATAGTGTATAATCAGGATAATATTGGTTGAATAAGTGTCATATTATTCATAAAATTTCTACATGGTATCAGAGCTGGTTGATTTGTAGAAGAGACTTCTACAGGATATCAAAGCGAGGCTTGATAATCAAATCTACTATTCAGGAAGTGACTACGTTTTATTTCTTCAGGTAGAGTCTGTAATTGGGCCAGGTAGCCTTTGGATTCATCCTTCTTTTGGAAGGTGAGATATCTGGTGAATGCCCATACAGTCGATCTATGTACAAGAAATACTTCGTTCTCACGAATTTTAGATTGGAAGCGGTTGAGTTTTGAGCTGGTGGAATTCGAATTCGCAGCAATGTTTTCTTGGTGTCAAAGTTGAAATGTCTTCCAACGAATTGCGATTGGAGTATGCCCTTGAGGGCAGCTCGAACTATATTGCATGGAAGGATAGGATGGAGGCAGTGTTAGATGATAATGGGTTGAAGGAGTTCATAGATGCAGATGTCCCAAAACCTACTAATGCTTCTCAAGTCGCGGATTGGCAAAAGAAGACAGCAAAGTGTCAAAGGATTCTGTTGGAGGGCACGAGGGATCACATTGTGTCCAGCCTCCAGCGAAAGGCTACTCCATACTTGATGTGGAAAGGTTGACAGATCTATTCCAAAGCAAGAGCGACTAGAGGAAGTTGGTGCTCAAAGATAAACTCAGAAACATAAAGTGTGAGAAAGGCGAGAATATGCCCAAGTATCTCACGAAGTTCACCCAATTCCGGGATGAGATGGGAAGTGTGGGGGTGACTGTCGATGATGAGGACTTGGTGAGCTTGGCTCTACTTGGTCTTCCGAAGAGTTGGCATTCCTATCAGGACTCTGTCAATGGTCGGGAGAAGTTGCCAGGATGGGAGAGACTTTGGTCGGATCTTGTGCAAGAGGAGATCAGGCAGAATACCAGGGACAGATCTTCATCAAAGGCAACTGATGAAGAAATTGTGCTTTGGCTGCCAGAGGAAAGAAGGGGAAGAACAAGAAAGCTTCTCATTCCGGTGTGAAAGTCAAGAAGCAGGACATGTCCAAGGTGAAGTGCTTTCACTGTCACCAGCATGGACACTATGCCACGAATTGTCCGCAGAAGAAGAAAAATAAGCAAGTTGTTGGATCTGCAGCGGGAGAGGCCTTAGCCTCGTAGTTTGAGTTGTATTTTTCGTTGATCACATGCTTGGTATCAAGTGTGATGGGATCGATATGGTTCTTGGACAGTGGTGCATCTTTTCACATGACAGGAGATCGAGATTTGTTTTCTGATCTGGATGAGAAAGATCTTGGAGTGCACATCGAGATGGGCGATGATGGTAGATACAGTGCGACTGGTATCGGTACCATTTGCTTTGAGAGGGAGTCTGGTAAACCCTTCGTATTGAAGGAAGTGATGCATGTTCTAGGATTGAAGAAGAATCTTATCTCTG
Source organism: Pinus taeda (assembly GCA_000404065.3). Taxonomy (NCBI): domain Eukaryota; kingdom Viridiplantae; phylum Streptophyta; class Pinopsida; order Pinales; family Pinaceae; genus Pinus; species Pinus taeda. The sequence continues at coordinate 86,874 of APFE031575818.1, read as the reverse complement.
TGGCGATGTTAGAAGACAAGGGATATGATGTTGTTTTCAGCGAGGGAAAGGCTTTCCTGCGCAGTAAGACAGCTAGAGAAACCGGAAGATAGGGGTTCGAGTCAAGAACCTTTATCAGTTTCATGTAGATGGCTGCTCAGAAATGGCATGCAAGGCAGAAGGAGTGGTGAGCCGGGATGATGACGAGTTGTGGCACCAGAGATTGGGCCACCTTCACCATGGAGCCTTGAAGATACTACATCAGATCTCTACTGGACTTCCTAAAGGCACTCTTGCGCAGTCAGATCAGTGCAAGGGGTGTATTTTGGGAAAGTTTGTGAAAGCCACCTTTCACGAGAAGGATAGTCGTGCCACGACGATCCTTGAGAGAATTTACATAGACGTGTGTGGACCTTTCTCAGTTGCTTCGACAACAAAACACAGGTACTATGTGATCTTTGTTGATTATTTCTCCCAAAAGTGTTGTATCTTCTTCATGCAAAAGAAGAGCGAGACATACTCAAAGTTCTGTGAGTTCAAAGCACTTGTTGAGAAGGAATCATGGAAGAAGGTGAATGCTCTTAGGAGCGACATTGGTGGTGAATTCATCTCTGGCGAGTTCAAGGATTCCTGCAGCGTAGAAGGGGTTTGGAGAGAGCTCATAGCTCCCCATAACCCACAGCAGAATGAGGTTGCTGAGCGGAAGAACAAAACGATCGTGGGTGCTACACGGGCGATGTTGCATGATCAGGGCCTACCCATTCACTTGTGGGCGGAGGCATGCAATACTGCAGTATATGTGTAGAACCATTGTCCTCACAAGATACTTAGCATGAGTACACCCGAGGAGGCTTATTCTGGTAAGAGGCCTGATATTTCCCATTTGAGGATTTTTGGTTCTCTTGTTTACATGCATGTAACGAAGGATGCCAGGAAGAAGTTGGAGCCAACCGCAGAGGTTGGGATATTTGTGGGGTACACTGATACGCCCCATAACTATCGTGTACATTTGCAGACAGTCGCAAGATTGTCGTGTGACAGGATATAAAATTTCAGGAGGAGAAAGCCATGAAGTGTTCGCTTGAGAGGGAGCCACACTTGCATGCAGATGAGGAGCTATTAGTTCCTAAGGATGAGCTTCAGGACGTGGATCATCCACAAAAGGAAGTTCATGGAGTGGAAGAGACCACTCATGCAGCACTAACCATCAAAGGGTGAAAGCGCACTACAGAAGCTGAGCGACTGGCTCAAGATGCAGAGAAGGTTGTAGGACCACCTACAGCAGAGTAGAGACAGTCACCGGATCGGTACACTGGATACATGGATCTTGTGAGAAAATGTATCGTGACGGAGCCATCCTCTTTCGAGGAAGCTATGGAGGGACCCGCATGGGTAGACACCATGGTGGAAGAGTATGATTCAATTGTCAGAAACAGTGCATGGGATATTGTCCCAAGACCGGAAGGGAAATCAGTGGTGGGTTCGAGATGGATCTACAAAGCGAAGCAGGCAGCTGACGGGAGTGTGGAGAAGTACAAGGAAAGATTTTTTGCCCGAGGCTTCTCACAGATAGAGGGGATCGATTATGAGGAGACCTTTGCACCTGTCGCAAGGTATTCTTCCATACAGACAATTCTTGCTCTCTCAGCGTAGATGGGGTGGCACATTCATCAGATGGATGTGAAGATTGCGTTCCTCAACGGAGTCATTGAGGAGGAAGTGTACATAGAGTAGCCCGAAGGTTTCTAGATCTTCAGCAGCGAGTCGCACGTGTGCAGGCTCAAGAGAGCGCTGTATGGGTTGAAACAAGCACCTCATGCTTGGTACACACAGATAGACATCTATTTCACCCGACTTGGATTCTCCAAGAGTGAGGCGGATCCTAACCTATACCAGATTGTGGTGGAGGGTAAGTTGCTTATCATTGTACTGTATGTAGATGATTTGATTCTAACGGGAGATGAGCTGTTGATACTTTCATGCAAGGAGGATCTTGCTCGGGAGTTTGAGATGAAGGACTTGGGCCTCCTTCATTATTTCTTGGGATTGGAAATTTGGCAGCGCAGTGACGGACTATTTGTTTCTTAGGGTAAGTATGCTTGGGAGATACTGGAGAAGTTCAACATGCATGGATGCAAGACTATTGATACTCCTCTTCCTGGAGGTTGGAAGAAGGAGGATGCTACTTCGGCGGAGGTAGTGGATGCCACTGTTTATCGACAGTTGGTGGGGTCGCTTATGTATCTAGTCAATACACGACCCGATATATGCTATGATGTTAACCAGCTTTCACAAGCTATGGTTAATCCTACCAAGCTCTTTTGGAAGGCGGGTAAGCATATATTGTGTTATCCCAGAGGCACATTGGGATATGGATTGTGGTACAGACAAGAGGATGAGGTGAAGCTATGTGGCTTCACGGATGCAGATTGGGTAGGGAGCCCAACAGACAAAAAGAGCACATATAGAGGGATCTCCAGTATCAGATCGATAGTAGTTTCTTGGTATACCAGGAAGTAGAGATCCGTGGCACTCAGTTCTGCGGAGGCCGAGTATATGGCAACAAGTTTGGCTACATGCGAGGCTATATGGATGAGGAAGATCCTGGTCGGGTTGTTCAGGTCTCATTTGGATCCTACTGTGATTTACTGTGATAACCAGAGTTGCATTAAACTCTCGACTAATCCTGTATTTCATGATAGATCCAAGCATATCAACATCAGGTACCATCATATCAGAGATTGTGTGCAGTGGAGAATCATGTTACTTTCATATATTCCCATGGAGGATCAGGATGCCGATATCTTGACGAAGGCGCTCACTAGGAGAAAATTCGAGTACCACCGAGATAGGATAGGGTTGCTGATAATCCATATCTTGTTGAGAGGGAGTGTTGAGAATGCAACAAGATGATGGAGCTTAGTGGAAAGAAGTCGCCTTCACTAAGTGGGCCCACAGGCTATTTTTGGCGCAAGTCAATTTTTAGACATATGGATCATGGTCTATGAGTTGCAGGATGCTATTTGTGGATGATTGGTCAAGGTTGTAAAAATAGATGGACCTCTATTTGTAGACATAGGGCGGAGTCTATTTTTAGACTGCCAGGCTAAAAATAGAACAGTCGAACATTATTAGCTCTTAATAATATTTGGACTATAAACATTATCTTATTCTCTTGGAGAACTTCAGTTCGAGCTATGGATGTGGCACATGCAGCTGCTAGAAGGAAATACGTGGTTCCTATGGGTTAACTTGAGCTATTGCATGGAGGACTTTAGTGATTGAGTTCTGTGGAGTTGGATCAGGAGTTGATGGAGTTGTGTTCAGTTTGACTTAGTTGAACTAGTTGTAGTTAGTCTAATTGGCAAATAGACTAATGTTGAGTGATGTGAATTAGCTATTAATTAATTCACTAATTATTAACTCATAAATCAACTAAAGAATACATCAGTTAACTCAGTGCATGGACAGTTCAGTGGAGACAAGTATTAGAGGTGAGTGAAAGGGCAAGACAACTGTCAGTTGTGACTATAATTGTGCATGAGATTTGCACAATCAGTGGATTGAGATTGCCAATGATGATTGTGTAGTGAAACACAAGGGAAATATGAGTTTGGATCATCCATTCTCATCTATCCTCATTCAGGATTGTGCAGTGGAGGTAGGCAAACAGCGGAGGAGATTTGAACCTGTGGCTTGATTCAGATCTAAGCTAGTTTGTGTGTAGCAGGTGGAGATAGTACTGAGTACTTGTGAGGAGTACTATACTATGTATTGTTACATGTTCTCTATCATAATAATATACAGATAGTTGAGGGGTTTTCAGCTGTATGCTTTCCCCAGTACATACTGTGTTGATATGTGTGATTGATGTTTCAATGTGCGCATGCAATTGTTTCTTTAATTTTGCAAATTGATGATCAACGTAGAGGAGGTTATGTATTATGCATGCATTCTGCAAATAGTGTATAATAATCAGGATAATCTCTATGAATAAGTGTTATATCATTCAAAATTTCTACAAATATTTGTGGGTGCAGAATTAGGCTGAAATTCGATCCTAGCATATAAGACTAGGTTGATTTTAATGGGCAACATATTGACTAGTTAAGAGGGTAGTTTGACCAGGTTTGACTAAGGTTGTATTTCTGGTTAGTTTGAATTTATATTTGACTTGAAGAATTATATGTATCTCTATTGAATTGAACAATTTCTCTAAGAAAAAGGTTGCTGGAGTTTCCCCCAAGTGAGATTTCCCAGGGTAATTCTTGAGTTGTTCTTGAGCATCATTCTCTCTTGGAGATCTCTATTATTCTACTACTTTTTTATGGTTGAATTTTTGAAACATAATTGCTTAATGATTAACTGGAAGTGCTAAAAAATATATTTATATATTTTGAAATAACTATCAAATTTAGAAATTAGTGCTTATATCCTTTGCACCTGAAAAATCAACATGGTACCAGAGCTTTGGTGAACAAAAGACATTATGATCACTCTTTGAAGAACTCTCTCTCTAAAGTAGAAGACTCTCTTTTCCAAAATTTCAAATGATTCTGAGCAGATGGATCCCTCTTGTAAGGAAGGAAAAAATATAGAAGGCACATCAAACTTCAAGGCATGAAAAAAGAGAATTAGTTTAGTTCTTGAAGAAAATGATGTCTTAGAATATGTAAAATGTAAGGTGACTAAACCAAAGGATAATGAAGGGAAAAATAAGAAAATAAAGGATAAATTTTAGCCACAAAATATTCTTATTGAATCAATCAATTATCATTTAATTCCATTTTTCTTATAATTAAAGTCTTCCAAGAAAGTATAGGATGCCCTAGTAGGATTTTATACTATTAGCAACATTGGACATAAAATGCTCTTGAGAAATCAACATTGTGACATTCAAATTTTTAATTTAGATTCAGTGGCTTCCTACTTCATGAGGATAGCTCATTTAAGAGATCAAATTTAATCTATTGGAGAATTTTTTTATGGAATAGAACTAGTAACTACTTCTATTAATGGCCTACCTGAATCATGGGACTCATTTGCATCTAGTATTTGTGGAAAAAAATAAATTGCAAGTTTTCAAGAACTATGGACCTCATGTACTCAAGAAGAATATAGACTCATATCAAAAGGAAGAACTAAGAGACCTCAATAAGCCAACTACCAAGCATTTACAACTCATTCCAAAGAGGCTAGAGGAAGAAAGAATTTTGGTTTCCAAAGAAGAAAAGTAGGTATTATTGAAAAGAAATATATGTTGAATATTCAATGTTATTGTTGTCACAATCTTGGTCACTAGAAAAAAACAATTTATCTAAGGATATAATAATAGGAAAATGAAGGGAAAGAAACATGCTTCGACAACAGATATTGATCACGATGAACATCCAAAGAAATCCAAAGAAATCCAAGAATGGAAATCTAGGTAACAAATATTTCTTCCTTTTCTCTGCTCTTGCAGGTTTTGTTCCAAATATGATATGTGGTTGGTAGATAGTGTTTCCTCCAAACATATGACATGAGATCATGAAAATCTCACTAACATAGTGGAAAATAAATCTTAGAGATAATAATAGTTATGCATTCAAAGGTATTGGGTCATCATCCATTGAGGAATCAGGTGAAAAAATTGATCTAAACAACATAATGTATGTACTAGGTTTGATTATTTTTTTTGGTTCTACTTCATGTTTGGAAGATAAAGGATATAGATTAGCATTTATTGATGGCCAAGTCCTTGTATGGCCCAAGGGATCAAGTATATATTCTACTAGAATAATTTGAGTTCATGAAGGAGGACTATACAAACTCTTGGGACAACTAGTTTAAGCATTAGTGCATGATAATATTAATCTATGTGAACTATCACATAGAAGATATGCTCACATTCACTACATAGCTCTGTCAAAATTGAATCAAATGGTTTAAAGTATTCTAGAGTTGCAGGTAGAGCATGAAGGAATATGCAGAGGGTGTGCACTTGGAAAGAATGTCAAAAGATATTTTCCAATTAGTGACAATAGGTCCAAGGAAATCTTGGATCTAGTTTATTCTGATGTATGTGTTCCAATGCCAATAAAATATTTAGGAGTATTCTTGTACTATGTTACTTTTACTGATGATTTCTCTCACAAGGCATGGATTTAATTCATGAATACCAAGGATGAAGTCTTTAGTAAATTTCAAGAGTTCAAAGCATATGTAGATAACTTGATAGGAAAGAAAATCAAGATTCTAAGATCAGATAATGGAGGAGAATACACTTCCAAGGAAATCATTTCCTTTTGCAAAGAATGTGGGATTAAGAGGAAGTTGATAGTCCCTTACAACCCCAAACAAAATGGAATTTATAAAAGAAATAAAAAATCCACTGAAGAAGATGTTAATACTATGATTCATGATCAATATTTACCTATGCTATTATGGAGAGAAGCATTCATGATAACAATCTATTTTCAAAATAGAATTCCTCATCAAATATTGGAATATAAGACTCTTGAAGAAGCGTTCACTGGCCAAAATCCAAATTTTGGGCATTTGAGAATATTTGGTTTCCAAATTCACATTCATGTACCCAAGGAGAAGAGGATGAAACTAGGCCCTTAAGGAAAGAAATGAATATTTGTTGGATACAATGAGTAATCAAAGGCCTATAGGAATTATGTTCCAATACTACTAGAGGTTGATGTTAGTAGATACATTACCTTCAATGAAAAAGTTGTGTATTGGAAGTACAAATAAGTTCACATGGAAACTAATGATGATGATGAAAAAAATGAATCTCCCAAGGATTCAAAACCTATAAAACATCCTATATACCATCAAGAAGAGCCAAAAGGGCCTAATGAACTAGTGGATCTAGTTATTGTTGTTGAAATTACGAAAAGGCCAACATGGATTAGATATACCTTGTAGGAAGTAGAAGGACATGTAGATCCACATGGCACCTTTAGGGAAAGAAAATTACTTAAGAATTATTATATATATGCAGTGATAATGACCAACCCCATTTACTCTGAACCTTCCAACTATGAGGAGGCATCTAACCAATAAGTTTGGAGAGATGATATGATGGATGAGTACCAATCCATTATGAAGAGTGATGTATGGAAAATTGTTCTAAGACCTAAAGGGAAGTCAATGGTAACCTCCATATGGATATATAAGATTAAAAATGTTGTGGATGGTAGTACTGACAAGTACAAAGTGAGATTCGTGGCTAGAGGATTCTCCTAGAAAGTGGGAGGGGATTACAATGATAAATTTTCCCCTATTTTCAGGTACACTTCTATTAGATATATTATTTCTATTTCTTCATCTGTGGGTTGGAATTTACATTAGATGGATGTAAACACTAGTTTCCTCAATGGTGTGATTGAGGAAGGAGTGTACATAGAACAACCTCAAGGTTTTGAGATACATTGGAAGGTGTCTTATGTTTGTAGATTAAAGAAATATTTGTACAAACTTAAGTAGGAACAAAGAGCCTGATATTCTCAAATTTATGGCTACCTAAAAAGGCTTTGTTTCTCCAAAAGTGATGTTGATCCAAATCTCTATATCAGGTGGAGAAAAATGAGGTTGTGATTCTATTTTTATATTTTGATGACTTATTTATGATAGGTGTAGATAAGTTCATTGTTTAGCCTAAGACGGATGATGGCTTTTGAATTTGATATGAAGGATCCTCTCTTGATTCACTAATATATTGGACTAGAATTATGGTAGAAACTTGGTGAGTTCTTCCTTAGCCAAGAAAAGTATATTATCAAGATCCTTCAAAAGTTTGGAATGATGGAATGTAAATATATGGAAACTCCCATATTAATTAATATAAATAAGTTGACATACTCTCAATCATATTTGGTCTATCCATCTATATACTAGAATTTTATTGGATCCTTGATGTATTTGGTTAATACTAGGTTGGATATTTGCTTTGCAACAAACACTCTGAGCTAGTTTTAGGTGGAATAGATACATGATCATTGGATTGCACCAAAGAATGTATTGAGATATCTATATGGAAAAATAAATTATGGTTTGAGTTATGTCTCAAACAATGATATACAATTGAAAGGATATACTTATTCTGATTTGGTAGGAAGTGCATTAGACAAAAATAGTATATCTGGAAGTTATTTTAGTTTAGGATCTACTATGATTTCTTGGATGAGTAGGAAGAAAACACTTACCACACTTAACACTACCAAGGTCAAGTATATTGTAGCTAGTTTAGAAATTTGTGAAGCAATGTGACTTCAACAGATACTCGAAGGAATTTTTGATTAGGTGCTATAACTAACTGCGATATATTCTTAAAATCAAAGTTGTGTGAAGCTTTCAGATAATCCAATTTTCCATGATAGGTCAAAGCACATTGAGGTCAACTACCAATATATTCATGACATGGTGCAGAAGGGATTAGTGAGGCTCTATTACAACTCTATAGATTAGTATATAGATGACATCCTCACAAAGCCTCTATGTAGAGAAAATTTTGTGTATTTCATGGATAAGCTTGGATTTGTTGAAAATGCATCCCTTAGTGAGAGGAAGTGTTGATGTGATTCCATAAAGGGTAGCCATTCTCCCTATGTCAAGTATATTGACCTGGATTAGGGAGAATGGTCCAGAGTGTATAGAGGCCCAAAATTACTCAACAATAGGGTTGAGTGGGTGGCTTCAACATAAAGCTCATAATTACTCTCTAGATAGATTGAGTGAGAAAATTTATAAGCAAGCCTAGGATTACTGAAGTGAGTGAGGCCTTTGGGATTAGGACAAGAATTAATCAAATAAATTGAGTGTGTCCCTAGGGTTTCAACATGGGTCAAATATGTTGAGGTTATGGTGAATAAGGACTAATTCGTATACCATGGGTCAAAGATATTGACCATAATTATGGTGACTAGTTGATGTTGTTGATTTACCATGGGTCAAATTTGCTAACCATGATTATTGTAATTGAATGATGTTGATGTCGATGATATATGTTGAATTATTTTAACCTTTTCTTGGAGAATTTTTTCAACACGATAACATTTGGATAATCATTATGAATACCTCCCTAGCTAAGCATGAGTGTTGAATTTTATAGCTATGGTCGGTCTTGATAATAAATATTTTATCCCTTCAAAATATATGTAATAACAAATATAAAAAATGTTCAAAATTGTTTTCTGAATCCATATCACATTCAATATTTTACAATGGATGTTTCAAACCAGCAACTGTAGTTCATCTTTAGGATGAAAAGAGATGACAAGTTCTTCATGTCGGTTTCAAAAGTGAAAAAAATTAAATTTTGAAATTTGAATTTTTGGTTCCAACGAAGTCAAGTAAGACCTCCTTCAATTCAAGTCTTCCCATCTCGTAGAGGCACCCATTTAGCTTCACAGAACACTATATATACATCACTTGTTCTCCTCCACGTTGCACCATTCAAACCTAACACAAGACAAGATATATTCTACTCATCTAGATGAAGAAGACAAGGAAAAGAAGGATAAAGTTGATCAAGAAAACCAACATCTTCTCTCTTTATCTATTTGACTTCCCGTGTGTACTTTTCTATCTTTCTGTAACCTCACCCATATGAAAGAAAGGTTGGGATTTTTGTGAGCATATGAAAGTAGCAAGACCAAGATATATGGGGATGGAAGTAGGCCAAAGTTTATCCCTAGCAGATTGAACTAGGACAAGCTCAGTAGAGGGAATTTTGACCAAGTTTGAGCAGGGTTGCATTGTTGATTATTTTTAATTTATGCTTGACTTGAAGAATTAGATGTATCTCTATTGAATTGAATAATTTCTCTAAGGAAAAGGTTGTTTGGTTTTTATCCCATGTGGGTTTTCCTAGGGTAATTCTTGTGTTTTCCTTGTGTATCATTATCTCTTTGTGATCTCTACTATCCTACTACTTTTTATGGTTGAATTTATAAAGTATAATTGTTTAATGATCAACTAGAAGTACTAAGGAATACATTTATACCATTGGAAGTAATTATTAATTCAACAAATTAGTTTTTGTATCCATTGATAGTGTTGGACTTGTCAACATTCAAGGGGTCTTCCCGATATGTGGTCCCAACAAGACCTCACACCGTTTGGGATAGGATCCCCATCCGGAATACGACCCGATTATTGTTATCTTAAATATTTTCTTTGGCTCTAATTATCAGCATGAGAGAGGAATGCACATGTACCTTGAAAAGCAAGTGAGTGTGCATGTTGAGTGTTTAATTATAGGTGTGTCAAGGTTCTTCTACTATGGAGGGAAAATAAAGAAATCCTCTAAGAGATAGGTAATAGTACTACCCTAGTAGAGACACATGCAAATGAGAAAGGTCTTCCTAGTAACATCTAGTGGAATAGTCGACACAAATGTGATAGTCATTGTAACAAACACAATAGGAAAGGTCGACCTAACATCTAAGAGAATAGTCCACACTAATGTGTCGGTCACTATAACCCTTACATCACATTCTAAATATAATAAGCACTTAAATAACCAAAATAGTTCAACTAATTTAGTACGGGTGAAAGAAAACATGAATCACAAACATTCACATATCAGACTTATAAAAATTCATAATCCATGCATGAAGAATGCGTTGGCCATATGGATTCATATATTAAGTAAAATTTACAAGGCGTGTATACAACAAACACCACTATCTCCAATAGTTGAGTGTTAGAGCCACTACTTACTCCTAAAAAGAACTAGCTTGTCTCTCTGATGCCTTACAGGAGGAGCCAAGGTGAAAAGTCATTTGCTCATATAATGAGGGTGTATATATAACCAATGGGGCGATGCTTCACCTCCTTCATCACTCATTGACTACCCTCATAATTTTTTAACTTCTTAAGACTTTTCAACTTTACATGACTCTTCATATTCAATACATGTCCTTTAGACTTCCACTTTACAATACATTTTCGAATAATAAATTACATAATCAACAAGAATCATGTGGCATATGATGACTCATGACATGACATGACATGAAATTGTTGACATGGACTTCTTGATGACATGGAAATTTCAAGCCATTGTTGTTTCTCCTTTCTATGTGTCTCTGTGCGAATGATCTTTTGTCCACCTCCATAAGGCTTCTAAGTAAGGAGTCTTCAATGATATTAGGTCTTGAGCTATAGTTGCAAACTAGTGTCTTTTTGCTTTCTCTTGATTGATCAACTTGTATAATCAACTCCAACGATGTATTACAACACGTTTCCCTTTTCCATATCCTTCTTCATCATCCTGCAATGGTCTAATAGAGTACCTACATTCGCAAGTCACTCATGAAGAGATGACATCGCTTCGATAATCCCATAGTCTAATATGTTGCATGTTGATTTATTGATTGAACCTGAATTGGGTGGCAAGCTGAGGGAGAGGCTCAGTTATTGTACAATTGTGTATCTCAAGAAGTCATGGGAAAAGCTTGAGCCTTGAGCTTTCGTAATGCACAGTCCAGGCTAGACTAAAGAAGAAAATTGCATAGTTTGGGAACTTAATGAGCTAGGCTAAGGGGTTGAACAATAATTCAACTTGTTGCATAGTTTTGGAATGTAGAGGAGGTTGGCTGACTATGCAATTGTGCAGTTCAAGGGCTGAAGGACTGGGATTGAGGTCTAAGAATACGCAATGCATAGTTGAGGTGAGGTTGGAGGGCTTAATTGCATAGTTTTGCAAGGTACGGGCTTGAGCACTAGAAGTACATAGTGTGTAGTCTTGGGAGACAGAAACTGTACATTGAGTAGTGTCAAGCGGAATGAGTTATACTTGCGGACAAATCTAACCTTCCTAGGAGTCTAAGACTCTCTAATGACAAACAAACCAAATAAGAGCTATCCTTCTCTAGATATACATCATTTTACAAGAATTCAAATGTTCTCGATCTTACCTTAGGTCCAATGCTTGTTGTAGTAGTCCAGTCTTGTTGATCCGGATGAGCTCCTCCTTCACCTTCAGACCTGCATTCACTAACAAGGCAAACAATTACATAGCATCTGAATATTCATTATAAAACAAAGCATATCTATCATATTGACCAAGGAATACATGAAATAATTCATTAACAAATCATTGAGAAGAATGGACTTATTTGTATTAATAATCAAAGGAACCATTACAACCTGAGCCTTGGTGTTGTGCAAGCTCCTCCCAGGGTCCAGCAAGAGATTTCCTCTACTTTGACAAGCTCACCCACTCCCACTGTGGCAACAAGGAAGGATAGTGATCTCTCCTCACAAGTCAACAAATGGAAGTCCTAATTCCAGCAGCATTTACCCTATAGAATGTTCAGCTTTCAACCTCCCCTCCTTTGGCCCAATGCCTATATTTATAGCATTCTAGAAGAGGTTATTCAGTTCCAACATCAATGGGATACTCCCTCTTTTGGATGGGGTAGCTCCTCTCTTGATGGGATAAGTTCCTCTATCATAGGGGTGCATGAACCATCTGGAGGCGCTCAATACACGTCAATAACTCTTCTAGAAGGCTCTAGAAGTGACCACAAGTAACTTTTTAAAGATGAAACTTGCGCCTTTTGACTTTTACAGGGGTACGCACCCTAGCTTTAGTATACAGAGCGTATTACTACGCAGGTCTAATGTATATGGAGTGCGTACACGCAGGAAAGTTAGAGAGAATCTGCGTACCCAGAGATAAACATGTTTTTAAGTGACTTTCTCTCTCTTTGAGGTTTTGACATGAAGAGCAGAGGTATGGGGCTTGACAAAGAGGACAATGTGGCTATTGATGAGGCCACATACTGCAAATAGTCAGGGTGACAAAATTCAGTGTAACAAGTAGTGTCAAGAGGCATGGTTGCAACTAGAGGGTTGAGACTACACAACACATAGTTTAGGAGGCCCAAATGTGGCTAATTTTCTTGGTTATAGAGCTTTTAGAATATGACGAAGTGTGGGATCAACAAAACTGGTGTGAACATTGATAAGAGTCAACTATGATCACACACTTAGAACAATTGAAAACACAACAACATAGATCATCCAGGACACATGAAAAATATACTTCCCTTAGTGCGACAACTTTGCGACGACTCATGACAAGTGTGACACTAAAGATACACTTTGTGATGACCATGATGAAACTTGTGTGACAATGCTTACAACTTTGGGAATGAGTGCAACAGATGTTTACATGGTAAGATCAACTCATTTACACAAAGGTAACCCCTTGAAACCACCAAAACAAGCTCATATACATCGTGAGACACTTAACATGTGGAAATACAACATTTTTCTTTTCTTGCAAAAGGGACCAAAACACTTAGAGAAAACACATACAATGGATTTCAATGTTTGTGACGACAATATGCAAGATGAAGGTAGGCTCCAAAATTTAGTGCAGGCCAAAATTTTGCAGGGTGTTGTAACAACAACAACATATCCTTTACAACTAAAAAATCAATAGTCATATGATTAAACTTGGTATGATTTTATATAATTTTTAAGATGGGAATAAATCATGAATATGTTGCAGATATGTTTATTTCAGACTGGTATTATACTTGAACATTCATAAAAAGTACTATGAATTTGTGGAGGATTGAATGGAGTAGGTTTTTAAAATAATTTCAGAATACTATCACCCAAACATCAACTTGTTTATAGGAAACATGTTAAGATATATATCTTCCTCTTTTTTGCAGAATCTTAACATATTACTATTCTAAATAAGCATGAAGAATTGAGGTAAGAGGTATGGAGTTAGTAAGTTTCTAACCTGGTTTCATTGCTTGTTTGATTTATTTAATTATGTTTTCTATTGAAACCACAAATTTATATAGATTGTGTACATAAATAAACCTTTATTATTTTTTATCACATATAATTTATGGATTTATAATTTAAAAGGAATAAAGATGTAACCCTTGTGTCTCAAACACCTTAAATGATCTCACCAAGAATGATTTATTGATTGATGACCCCTACTTAGTATACATCACCTTGATGAGTTTGGGGAAATGTCACTAAATATATTTTTTTCTTGCCATTAGGCTAAAAGGGGATTTTCTTTTAGTAACTATATTCTAAAAATGGATTCGATACTAAATTCTAACTAATCACTTTTAGTTAGCTCAAAGTCTTACATCCACCTATAACATAAAATATAAATATTTTATGTGTGGGTAGAGTTGAAACTATGAGATATTAACATAATTAATGAGAAATATTGATGATGTGAGTACATCATCTTACCTTCATTATAAGAAATCATCCTTTTATGCTATAATAAATTACCACACAATTAGGGGATGAAGACACCTCTGTCGAGGCTATATACATGCTTTGGAAGCAGAGCAAGGTCTATGGTATTAGTGTAAGGCCTAATGCATGAAAATCTAGACTTAACATAAATTGTACTATTTTATATTCACATATAATTCGGGGATGAAGACACATCTACCAGGGCTATATATGCTCGTTGGTAGCAAAGAAAGGTCTATGGTATCAGGGTAAGACCTAGTGCATAAAAATCCCAATTTAACACAATATATGTTATTGAATCTTCACATTATCTAAGAGGGGAATGCACGTACAAGCCTGCGATTTCAAGGTTACTACACCATGGTCTATGAACACTCTTTTTCAGTGTAGCAATACCGAGAAGGAAAATAGGGTGCTCATATGAATACTTTACTCTCTCAACCATTAAACTTCTCTCTCTGGAGTAATCCTACCTTACATAATAAAATTGTTAATGATAAATGAATTTACACCATAAATAATTTTGATCTATGATTATAAAAGGTTTGAATTGATCTTTGAAGCCTTATCATTTTTACTAATTAAGAAATGACCTCGTAGACTAAAATGTGGAACAAAGTCTCATACTTTATTAACAACTAGGATCATCAAGCATTTCATAATTAAATCTTATGTACTTAATCACTATGTCATTCTTGTTATTGATCACATAGGACATTAAGATATCAAGGATTTTGTTCATTTTTCTTAGATAAATTAGGGTTTGTTTCTTGATGCATTATAATTTCCCCTCCTTCTTCTTTGATAATAAAGAAAAGGTCTGAACCATAATGTTTTCTTTCTTATATATCAATGAAAATGAAAATTCTCTACTAAAAAATGAAAAAAAAAGGGGATTAAAATGATGATTTTAAAACAACAAGTGGAAGCCATAAAAAAAAAGTGAATTCTTATCAAAATGCGTGGCTATTGAATCATACAAATTTTAACTTTCAATTCAATGGATTATATCGAGCATCATGTTTCAACATACACGAGGGATAATCCTGAGTTTTTTGCATGATGGATCTAACAAACAACATTAATAAAGATCAATGACTACAATTGAAATTGTGTCGAAAATTTCGTAGTGATTAATACAATTGACTTTCCCAGTGGATCTAATGGTAATAAATTTAATTGAACAACACATATCTAATTAGTAAAATAATTGGTGGTATCCAACACTCAAGCGATGCATTATTAATTTTGGGTTCCTACAAGAACAGTCTCTCGTAGATACTTATGAAGATTTACACATAAAAAATATGAACATGATAAAAATTTACTTGGTTGTTAGTGGATACTCATGGGATGTCATTGTTAAATATGCACTAATACGACACATATTTAATTCATTTCAGCAAGAGGTTTTTTTTCTTGATTTTCAAATACAAATTGACTCCACGACTAATATTTGAAGGAACAAGGTCTGAATTTCTTGCTACCTCACAGGGAGGTACCATCCCTAGTAGGATCCAATGTTGTAGCTTAGTTCAAACCTATTAATTTGGGCTATCTCTGCAAATTATTTTTCTCTTAAGCTCTCATCCTGTAATTTCTAGCCTTATTCTATCTTTTAAAACCCATCTTTGCCATGTTGATATGCCCCTTATAGTTAACCTCTACCTCAATTATTAAAAGTCACTAATCATAATCACACCCCCTTTGAAGCATTTGAACATATCAATGATGTAAACATTGACCACTTTCAAATCTCATGAAATGGTTAATCATTGGACAAACTTAAGGAATTTCAACAATAATGGGTAATATTAATGTTATAAAAAACCTTAAAAACCTTATTAACTAATTTTATATATCAATGTATATGTATATTAATTTGCATATTATTATATAATTGTTTCATTATATAACAATATTATCAATCAAGTGTATATATATTTCAAGAAAATATCTGGGTAGATCCACCTAAAGGGATCACTTCTTATTGGATTTTTGCTAGAGCTTGACCCTAAGGGCATCAAGGAGAATTGACCCCATGACCTCCAATTAGAAATGTGCTTTTAGTGATGGGAACTTGACCAATTGAGTTAACTCTCGGGGCTAATCAAGTATTAATATATACATATATATGTTTAACATTAATTTAAGAAATGATCATATTATTTCAAATGATTACCACTGCCAAATATTATTAATAATAATATAACAATAACACATGTGAAAATATCAATAAATAATAATGCCCATAAAAAGTGGAAAGTAAATGAAAATAGAACCATTATTTCAAAACAAAACCCACTTTACATGCACATGTGTGAAATCTCATCTAGTGAAACTTAAAAGGTTATGTTGCAAACAATTTTCTACCCACCCGATACCAAAATATAACCATCCATTCATATTTTCCTAACTTTACACTCTCTTTTTATTATTGGTTTTAATGAGACATGTTCTAATATTTTAGGGTTTTATCATGTACGGGTTAATTGGGAAAATGTTTATTTTAACAAATATTTACTCTTGAATATAAAAACAAAAAGTAACCCAATTATCTTACATATAATGAGAGGCACATAAATTAAATATTGTATCTGGAATAGTTATACACCTGGATTATTTTAAGAAAATATTGATGCAAAGAGGTAAGCAAATACATTTACTTCATTTCATTTTTAAATAGTTACGTAATTTCTAAGGAACTGGTAACAAAAATGGTCATGGAATAGAACCAACTATGACCAAGGAGCATGTTATAATCTAATGGGGTGTTAACAACTTCAACATTCCATGGTCACAGTCCCCCCCCCCCCCCCAAGCTAAATGGAAAGTAAAGGAGGAACACCATGAGACCCACAAAGGTATGGCTATCGAAGGATTGC
Organism: Pinus taeda; assembly: GCA_000404065.3. Taxonomy (NCBI): domain Eukaryota; kingdom Viridiplantae; phylum Streptophyta; class Pinopsida; order Pinales; family Pinaceae; genus Pinus; species Pinus taeda. The sequence continues at coordinate 69,763 of APFE031575818.1, read as the reverse complement.
AACATAGCTCTTGACTTAAGGAGTGATGGAGAACCAAGAGTTTTCTAACATGACGTAAACATAACATAAGTGGAAGATCCTTCATCTGCAAGAGTGCAGAGAAAATTTTGACTAAATATGTGCACTGAGATATGGAAAAAAACATGATGAGAGATTCTAAGATGAGGGGCATCAATGTAAAATGTAATGAAAACTTACTCTGAGTGATCCACCCCTTTGATAGTAGTCAACAAGGCTTTGCATTGCATATGAAAAATCTACAAAACCTCCAAAGCATACATGGAACAAGGTGCTTAAGATAAACCTTTAACAATACTATAATGTTGGGAAACCTTGCATTAGGGTTGTGTGTTGACTTTAAGATAAAACCCTTAAGATGGTGGAATACTAGATGCAAAGTTATATCTAATGTGAGAGGTCCATTGGGTGTAGTAGGGGTGACTAGGTCCTTAGAAGCAAAACTCGATTATGGAGTTTCATAAGATTTGTCTCATGTGGATAAGTTAGTTTGTTCACTGCACATGAGAATAGGTGTAAAGTCTTCGAGAAAATTAGGATTCGCCCCATTGCCAACAAATAGAGTTGGGGGAGATTGGAAAACCATTTGTGGTTGTGGTTGGGTAGGGAAAAATGACTCAACATGGTCGATTACTGAGGAGCTACTGGTGGCACAAAAAGGTGATGAATCTCATCCATACGTGGGAACTCATGAGTTAAGTAATCACCTTGACAAATTTTACATGGGAATTTAACCTTATTATGTTTATCAATCATTCCCCCACCTTGGTTGGGTTGGTTTTGTGTAGTCTCCTAATAAGGTTTAGAATTGTTCTTTTATTTTTTGTTTTTATTTTTCCCACCAAGTTTTTGAGGATTTTTTGGTAGTGTGGAATACACTGTAAGAACCTAAACATTTTTCTCATAAGACTATGCTTGTTGGGAAATTGACATAATTTTCTGGGCTCAGGATGTGACAATAAATTTACCTAGTTGAGGAACTAACTAGTTTATGACATTAGACAAAATGGAATTGATGACACTATCAGAATGCGATCCTAATTTGGGTCATGGTGGATCAGACAAAGGTAGAGGAGTGTTAAGAATGGAAATATATAAATTGCATGATTCAAAATAAATCGAATCAAGGTGTTGACCATGTAAAATGGATTTCTCCTCAATAACAACCCATCCCATGGAAACATCCTTGGCTATTGGTGGTAGCAAGGACCAGGTAAACCAATATTTAAGTAATTGGTTAGGAAGCTTAATCTTTACTAACCTATTTCATCTCCTCCACTCATGGATACGATCGAAAGCGTGAATAGATTTGCCTTGTTTAAATGTAGATAGGACATCAGTCTGGAGTTATTTCCATGAAGTTAGTTGAAAATGATTTAAAAATGTTCAGACGAAGGAAGCATAGTCACTATAGAATGCCTTATCAAGTTCAATGTAGCATTTGGTGGCATCACTGCTCAGGGTTCATTGAAAAATACATAACCACATAGAATCATCCACCACGAAATTCAAAGAACACCATAAATGGTAGGTGGTAATATGTGTGGTTGGCTTTTCTCTTGCCTTTCCTTTGAATTTAGGAGTATTAGAATGTAACTTTGAAACCATTACTGGTCACCTAGGATCATGGCATATGGGGTCATTCATAAGTTTTTCCAAGTTTGACAAAACAAGGGAAGCTATAAATAGAAGTTGATGTTGATTGAATGTATTAAGAGGTAAAAACATGCCCCCTGATGGACCTTACAATCCCCCATAACAAAATTAATGGAGGAGGAAGATGAAATAAGGGTATAGTTAACCTTGGGAAATTGAACACCCAGGCCAATAAACATGGTGAAATGATATTATCCTCTATTGTGGATACCCCTAGGGACAAAGGGACTCCAAAAAACATGATTTTTCCTAGGATTGTACATGGAACTAGAAGAAATACCCTTGGTGAAAAATCACCACCATAATCATATGGGATTATTGGCATAGTGATATTACTGGGGTTAAGGCCCTCAAGAAAACTAGCCCCTCCAAAGGAAAAATAACCCCCAAATAAAGGCATCCTTGCTAACTTAAAACTGACCCAAGGTTGAAATATTCCTCCAAAAACATTAGTGCCCCTAAACTGGCCAGAAGAAAACGTAGATCCCCCCCACATGTTTCCCGAAGTGAAAATTCCTATATTAGGTAAAAAAATCATTGACAAAGATGAGCTAGGTGCGAGCACACAAGTTCCCATTGGTTGAATAGGGTTTTCCCCTATTCCAAACAAAAATGTGGAAGAAGGTAGAGTGTTGGCTTGAGGGGGCTTTGTTAAAATTGGCAACTAGGGAAAAACTCCATGTGTGTCGCCTTATTAATGGTAGCTGATATTTTTCTTGGATCCCTCTCATCGAGAGGTGTAGGATTGATCTAAAGATCATTTGATTTCAACAAGTATTCATTGAGATATGAATTTATTAGTGTTATGGGACAATTCGTCAAGGTCAGATAGCAACCAAATAAACCCACTTTGCTGTTTTAGTATAAATAGAGGTGGCCTTCAAGTCATTTCACACACTCACTCTTATGATCTCTCTTCATTTTGTTTTGGGTTTGATGAAGATGAGATCTAGAAGGAGTGCTCTAGGTGATACACTGCCCTAATAGAAGATGCCCTAGAAGTTGTCATGCATAAGGCTCTACACTGCCCTGATGGAGAAGTCTCATACGTAGCAAGAAGAAGGCTCATGCAGTCATGGAGGAAGGTCTCATAATGCAAGGAGGACAAACCTCTAAGAAAGGTTCTACGTTGCGCTAACATGATCTTCCTACACAGCAAGAATAAATTCCCTAACACTGCCCTAACAAACTATTCTAGGACGTAGTTTAAAGAGGGTTCTTATGTGCCCTGATTGCTATAAATGAAAGCCCTAGCCACAATCCTATTGGGAGGACTATAGCCTTAACCTAGCTGCTGATAATGGAAAGACTTGGCCACTATTATAGAAGATATCTAGTAGTCAAAGAGAGGCGTCATACACTACCTAAAATGTTTCTCATGTACTGTCCAAACACTTAATCTAATCCACAATTTCAAAAAGGCATCTATTTGCCCTAGCCACAATGAAAGGTGAAGGTTACAACCATCAAAATAAAGGATCTCTAGCAATCGTCATTTGTGTTACAGACCGTTGTCCAAGTAGGGCCAATGATGCCCTAGTATTACCCCTCAAGGAGGTCATCTTGGTCGCAATTGGAGAGGACCCTATCAGCCAAAGGATGAAGTTTAAGATGTCCATAAATATGTAAGGAAGAAGCCCTTAGACATTGTAAGGAAAATTAGATCTAAGTCACATTGATGTAGATGACAACGTGACACATTTGAGATCTGTTATGAGCATGACTGTGTAGCAATAAGGCAGATCGGTAGACATTTTTCTTCAAGAGTAATAGCTTGGTATTGTATGACAAGCTTGCTTGCTTCTGGGCTAGGCCACATGCCATAGCCAACAACATATTGTGTTAAGGGTTGCACAAGAATAAGGATTGAAGGTTGATGTGACTACTTGTGTGGTTAGCAGGTTAGACATCATGGTTAGATGCAACAGTTGGATGTAGCATGGTATTAGAGACAGCAGTGAGATCCAGCATATTTGATGCAGTGATGATGAGTGCAGCATTGGGTGTAGATCCATGATGATAGAAGCTCAGTGATTGGAGCAGCACAGTGACAGGAGCATCAACATGAAGTGTATAGCATGGTCACTAGGTCTAGCACTGTGATGATGAGTGCATCATGGTGCAACATGGTGATCTTCATCATATGGATGAAATGTAGTACAATGATAGGTGAAGGAGTCACCTTAGAGAATCAGTTGAAGCAACATGTCTTCAACTTCTCTCATGTAGAGATGATCTATTCTATTATCTAGAAAGTCAAATTATTGACTTCTATTGAATGTACTCTCTCTCTCTCTCTCTCTCTCTCTCTCTCTCTCTCTTTGTTGAACTATTGAAGAACATAGAAGAAGAATTCATCAAGGTTTCCCCACATTGGGGTTTTTCCCTTGCTAGCACCACATCTTGTGTCCTCTTATCTTGGCTTGTCTTTTGTGATTTATGTTTATGTTCTATCTACAGTTTATTTTAATGCTAATGTGATTTCTAATCCGGAAAAGATATTGAGCTAACTGTGAAAATTGAAATAAATTGTTCTAAGCATAGAAAATACCTAAAATTAACATGGTATCAGAGCTGAGGTGAAGAAAATTCCCAAGCTAGAGTGAAAGAGCAATCACCGAAGACAGTTAGGAAAGGACAAAATGATCAATGGGTTCCTCATCCCTCTTCAAATTCACCGAGCGTGAAATCGAAGAAGAGAATATTATCAGAATGGTGCGGAAGAGTATGGCCTACCTAAAGATCACATCATTGGGAAGACTGGATCTTAGGTTGGAAGGAAAGGTAGATAACTAGTTTAACCATTATGTGAAGGAGTGTCCAAATGGCAAGGACACATCACTTGATGATGATAACAATCATTCCAGGTACATCTTCAATGATCAGAGGAATGATAGTGCATGTCATCTAAGTAATGGTTGACCCTTCAAGAAAACAAGGAACCCCAGGTATGAAGAATCAAATGTTGTTTCTGATAAGATATAGAAGTGCTATCTTGTATTAGCCCTCTCCTTCAGATTCTTTGGGAATATGGCTTATTGATTGCAGTGATTCAAGGAACTCCATCGAATAGAAGCATTCTCTATCTCTAATTTGGTAGAGATGGAAACATTTGTGGGATTATACTTGGAGATGATGCCACCTATCCTAGAAAGGGTGTTACCCCTCAATTGAATTAGGGTAACTCAATTCATTCACAGAATAAATTTTACATACCTGATCGCAAGAAGAACTTGGTTTCCATTTTGGCAATGGAATTCAAAGGTTACAGGGTGACATTCATCAATGGAAAGGTACGTGTATGAAAATAGAATTTTCTAAAATTCTTTTTCTCATGGGTTCAAGGTTGGCAATTTGTATCCAGTTGCAGGATGGTCCATTGGGGATCATGACGTATCTCATCTATAGCACTTGAGATCTACTGTATGAGGCCCTAACCGATGGGAGTCAGATGGTGACTCAGATGCCTGAATTCAAAAGGAGCATGAAGGTACATGCCTAAGATGTACCAAAGGAAAATATTACAAGGGGACCATTCCCCCTCATGTAACAAGTTCACAGGTTTGGAACAACCTAGAAGGTTTAAGATTCATGATAGGTAATCTCATATGTGTAGGTGGAATAAAGCCCTCTATGGCTTGAAGCAAATACCCCAAGCATAGTATCAGAGGATTGATAGTTTTCTGATGAAGCTAAGATTCACTAGGAGTGAAACCGATCCAAACCATTCCTCGAAGGTTGTGGATGATAAACCTCTCATACTGACATCTTCTGAGGATGACCTATTTCTGATAGGTGCATACCCTCTCACTTGCAAAAGCAATAGGGAGTTGGATTTTGAATGTTGAATGGTAAATTGCAAGCCCGTGACTACCTCAAGGATCTTAAACTTCAAAATTTATATCGTGGTGATGCCAGACCAGCTTTGAGAAATGCCTTTGAGTTCCATAAAATCATTTGCATCGATGTTCTTGGTGAACTTCTGTCTGGATATATGTTTTACAGTTACCATGGTGAGCTCATATTTAGTTGAACCTCACTCGATTGGTGCCAAGAATCTTATGAGATATCTTCAGGGCACAATCTCTCATGGATTGAAATACACTACCATAAATATGAAGCTACATGATTATTCAAAAGTTGACTGGGTAGGCAGTGTGGAGGATCACTAGAATACTTCTCAGTGTTGGTTCTCTTTGGATTCTGCTTTGATATCATGGACGAGTAGGAAGCAAAAGGCAGTTGTTATAAGAACCACTGAGACCGAATACATAGCTACAAGTATGATCTCGTGTGAGGTTTCTTGGTTGTGGAAGATCATCAGTGAACTATTTGCACACATGACGAATACCACGGTGATTCTTTGTGACAACCAGGGGGGTTCAATTATCGAGGAATCCCATATTCGATGGTTTCTCTAGCATATAGACATCAGATACTACCTTATCTAGTCTATGGTAAGTCAATGAGTGAGGAGGCTCCATCACATTGAGATTGATGTACAGGTCACAGACACTTTATTAAAGCCCCCGAGAAAGGTTAAATATGTGATTTTCCTAAACGACTTGAAGTCATTTAGAGACCTTCGTATAACGGTCCTGCATGTTGCATGCATTGATCTCTAGGAGCTCTGGGGGGCTTGGGGTACTTACTGGAGCAACATACGACCATAGGGAAACTCACCCTCCCTTGGTGGTGTGCTATGAATAGGATGATTAGTTCTCCTATGGGCCGGGATGATTAGTTCTCTCATGGCAACTATGGAACATGATGATTAGTTCTCTTGCCGGCCAAGATGATTAGTTCTCTTGTCAAGGCATCCTACCCATGTAGTCTGGGAATCATGGGAAGCACCTCCCATTTGATCAACGAGTAGGGAAATGGGGTTAGAGACCATAGTATTACTATCAATGATGCATCATTGTATCTACCATACTCCCTATGCTAGGATGAGCTCCCTGATTTGGAACCAATGTAATTGATCTGGGATCAATGTAGCTAATCTGGGATCAGTATGAGTGATTTGAGGCACTCTCTTGTGATATTGATCTGGGATCAATAAAACTGACTTTGGGTCATTAAGATAAAACTGACTTCGGATCAATAGAGAATGGTATGAGACATTCTCGATCAATTCTTATTCTTCTTGGTTCAACAGAGCAGAGCAGAACTGAGCAGAGCTCAGCAAAGTAGAGTAGAGCAGAGCAGAACTGAGCAGAGCTCAACAGAGTAGAGAAGAGTTCAGCAAAGTAGAGAAGAGCTTAGTAGAGTAGAGCACAACAGAGCAGAGCAGTGCAGGGAATTGATGGCAGAGATAGTACATTCAGACATATGGATCACCGGATGGAGTTCTCCCTAGTTGAGAGGGAGTGTTAAAATTGGCAACTAACGCCAAAATCCATGTAGGTCACCTTATTAATGGAAGCTAATATTTTTCTTGGATCCCTCTCATTGACAGGTGTAGGATTGATCTAAAGGTCATCTGATTCTGACAAGTATTCATAGAGATATAAATTTATTAGTGTTATGGGACAATTTGTCAAGATTAGCTAGCAACTAAATAAACCCACTTATGCTCAAAGTTTTAGTATAAATAGAGGTGGCCTTCAAGTTATTTCACACACTCACTCTTGTGATCTCTCTTCATTTTGTTTTTGGTTTGATGAACATGAGATCTAGATGGAGTGCTCTAGGTGATACACTACCCTAATAGAAGATGCCCTAGAAGCTGTCATGGACAAGGCTCTATGCTTCCCTGATGGAGAAGTCCCATATGCAGCAAGAAGAAGGCTCACGTAGTTAGGGAGGAAGGTCTCATAATGCAGGGAGGACAACCCTCTAAGAAAGGTTCTATGCTGCCCTAAATGTGACCTTCCTACACAAAAAGAATAAATGCCCTAACACTGCCCCAAAAAACTGTTCTAGGACGGAGTTTAAAGAGGGTTCTTATGTGCCCTGACTGTTGTAAATGCAAGCCCTAGCTACAGTCCTATTGGAAGGACTATAGCCTTAACCTAGCTGCTGATAATGGAAAGACTTGGATGTTGTTCTAGAAGATCTCTAGCAATTAAAGAGAGCCATCATACACTGCCTAAAAGGTTTCTCATCCACTATCCAAACACTCAATCTAATCTACAATTTCAAAGAGGCATCTATCTGCCCTAGCCACAGTAAAAGGTGAAGGTTACAGCCATCAAAATAAAGGGTATCTAGAAGCTGTCATTCGTGCTACAAATTGTTGTCCAAGTAGGGCCAATGATGCCCTAGTCTCAGCCCTCAAGGATGTCATCTTGGCCGCAATTGGAGAGGACCCTATCAGCTCAAGGATGAATTTTAAGAGGTCCATAAATCTATAAGGAAGGAACCCTTAGACACTGTAAGGAAAGTCAGATCTAAGTCACATTACTGTAGATGAAAGCGTGACACATTTGAGATCTATTATGAGCATGACTGTGCAACAATAAGGCAGATTGGTAGACATTTTTCTTCAAGGGTAATAGCTGGGTATGGTATGACAAACTTGCTTGCTACTGGGCTAGGCCACAGACCATAGCTAGTAGCATATTGTGTTAAGGGTTGCACAAGGATATGGACTGAAGGTTGATGTGACTACTTGTGTGGTTAGCATGTTAGACAACATGGTTAGATGCAGTGGTTGGATGCAACATGGTATTAGAGACAGCAGTAAGATGCAGCATATTGGATGTAATGATGATGAGTGCAGCATTGGGTGCAGATCCATGATGAGAGAAACTCAGTGATTGGAGCAACATAGTGACAGGAGCAACAACATGAAGTGCATAACATGGTCACTAGGTCTAGCACTGTGATGATGAGTGCATCATGGTGTAGCACGGTGCGGTGTAACATATGGATGAGATGCAACACAATGATAGGTGTAGGAGTCACCTTGGAGAATCAGTTGAAGTAGCATGTCTTCAACTAATCTCATGTAGAGATGATCTATTCTCTTATCTAGAAATTCAAACTATTGACTTCTATTGTAAATGTACTATCTCTCCCTCTCTCTCTCTGTGTTGAACTATTGAAGAACATAGAAGAAGAATTGATCAAGGGTTTCCCCACATTGGGGTTTGTCCCTGGTTAGTGCCACATCTTATGTCCTCTTATCTTGGCTTGTCTTTTGCGATTTATGTTTATGTTCTATTTGCAGTTTACTTTAATGCTGATGCGACTGCTAATTTGGAAAAGATATTGAGCTAACTGTGAAAATTGAAATAAATTGCTCTAAGCATAGAACATACCTAAAACTAATAGGCTTGGACTAAGGTTTGGAGTTAGCTGCACTAACCAACAAAACCCTACACTACTAGCCCTTTCAGCAACAACCAGCGTAGCGCAGGTTGCAATCTCACCCGAGGAAATATTGGGGGATGTTAGAACCAGGTTTATGCATCCATAGGGCTATGTGATGTGTTTCCTACAGATTTACAGATTTATTTTGACCTTCGCGAACACTAACCCTTGAAACCTAGAACTGATAGGTAAAATAAAATTAACATGTTTTTTTCCTTCACCGATTGTGCTAAACATGCATAACATCATATAAATAAATATATCTACATCTTCGTGAATATATTAAGTACTTTTCCTGGTTAAATTCATTCAACATATAATAAATACAATAACTTTAGAAATAAATAGGAACACACAGATAAATAGATATCACTTCAAAACATGTCTTTATTATGCTTTAGATTCTCAAATACAACTCTTTCCAACCATGCGCAGACAACTACAAGGGCCCGCGCACTCAACTATACACTTACCAGGGTCTCCATGCACACATCTGTAGGAGCCTTCACCTTCACCCAAGTACAAAATAGACAAGATTGGACTCAAATCATGTACTTCTCTATCTCCCCTATGACTCTTCTATGACTTCCTTTAATATTCTTCCTTCATTACACTACCATGGTCCGCAAACAATGGGTGGGTCTAAAAACAACTTAAATTTAACAAACTAAGGGGATTTGACCTTCCTAAATCCCCTTTGACTCCTATTGACCTGCACTACTCTAGCTTCGCTCCTCAAAATGCAAAGACTTTACAATATCTTAACAAAATTTGAGCCAAGGGACCCCGTCCCAACAATCCCCCAACACAAAGTCGTGACTCATCCCGAGTCACTCTGCTAGTGTTGCCTCAACCTTTGCTTGTAGGCCGCTGAATTTTATCTTCAACACTTTAAGTTATTCCATTCCCTGTGCGGCGGCCTGGCGAACTTCTTCGACCAACTTCTCCATAGTTGGACCTTCGACTGCAAGGCCCATGGTTCTCTGTGTCTACTAAAGATATTTTAACTTGCTTTGGATGGTCTATGACAATTGCCTTTCTTTGTCGGCACATAGCTGTGTCCTTGATGAAATAATAGAGTCATTCCAACACATTTCATGAATTTGGGTTTGTATGAATTTCCCTTCTTGGAGTCTGGTGAACTTCTACACAAGTGCTAAGGTCCGCCTTGATCTCTTCAAATTGCAGTTGCTCTTCATAGATGCCAACTTCGATTGTCTACAATTGTGGGTCCTCCTACATCGAGGTCCACATTTCTAGTGTCTAATCAAATAATTGGCTCTAGTCCTTGACCACAGTGGCCAGAGTTGCCATATCTTCTTTAATAGAAGCTTCGCACTCCTCTTTGACTTTCGGAGTTATGGTTGGCTGCAGCTTTAGTTGAAGCTATGAAATCTACAATTGCAGCTGAAACTGAACCTTTCTAGTTTCCTCCTTGTATTCCTTCACTACAACATCTAACTTATGAATTTTCTCCATAGAAGCTGCCTCAAATGGAATTTGGACCTCAGGGAGCTCACTGCACACATAAGTAAGGGCTACCTCTAGTTTTTTATTTCACCACATCACCTCATCATGAACCTGCAAGGCATGCTGTTTTTCTACAAAAATTGGCTGATTATTAGCCCTTACTTCCTCGATAATCAACATAGATCTTTTCTCCTCGACGTGAAGCTCATCTGAAATTCCTTGGTGTAGCTCATGCAAGGCCTAGATAGGAAGTGTTGCAAGGTTGATACTCATGTTGGTCATATGTAGTAGCCTGAACTAATCCTCAACTAGTTCAACATGTAAGGAACCCTCTGACAATATCATTGCGTGGAGATTTGAAGTCCGTTCTGCCTTTGAGGTCCCGCTCTCCTGACTCGTGCTCTCTTGACCCACGCTCTCTTGAACTATGTCCACCTAGATCACTCTTGTCTAGACCTGTAATTCCTTCAAGTCTTATTGCACTTTGTCCAATACTTTCTTCTACTGTTCCTCAATGTGCCCCAATATATTTTGTATTGTAGAGCAGGCAACATCACCTATCTCATCAAGATCCCCCTCTATGAGGGCCAATGGTTTAGTACCCATAGACTTACCATATTTCTTCTTCTTGTGTGGCCCCGTCGAACTATTATTCTATCGTTTCTTGATCCTAAAAGGGGACTCTAGGTCCTTCGATCCTATATAGGGGTTTGTGCCCCCTTCCTCCTCATATGCGGTTTCGACTTCAACATATGTGTGCTCTATCTCAGGTTCTTCAAGGTCAATGGTGACTTGCGATGTTGCTTCTTGTACAACTTTTTCCTTCTGCACTTCCTTCTCTTTTATATAAGCCTTATGTGCTTCTTCCTCTTTCTTAGAATATTTCTAGGCTTCTTTCTCCTTATCTTTCATGGCCTCCGTTGCAGTTGCTATTTTCCCTGCTCCTACTTTTGCGGCCTTACTTGTTCCTGTAGCTTCACCAAATAGGGTGAGTCAATCACTTAGCCATAGATTGATGATGGCTATAATATCATCCTCTGTGGCTAAGTAAGGAAACTTGTGCCATGTTCCTGTGACATCCTTCTTCATGCATATGGATAGATTGTGAAAATCTAATTTGAAGTCTACTATATTTTTGTACTGAACATGTAGACTGGGTGACAAGCATGGCCATTGGTTGATCACCATATGCAACTCGGATTCAAACAACACCTAGAACATTTTTTTTTTCAATAATACAGTCAGGGTCCTTCATTTCCCATAGTGAGGCGAATTTTGTATCCTCGTACAAGTATAGATATTTTTACCAATTGAATTGGATGCCCTAGCTGCACTATAAAACTAAGGATACTACTAGTGCCGACATTTCATGAGCACGATGCCTCCTCATTATTTTTCCTGCTAAGATTTGTGCAGAAAATCACACAAATTCATCTGATATAGAGCTAATGGCATAACCTCATGATTTCTTCACCAACCCAAAGTCACTCTTCTTCTAATCTGCGACCTTTTTTTGGTGTGACTTCCCAAAAAAAGCGTCTGCGGGGTTCACACCTTGGTAAGGAAGCATTGTGATTCTATGGACCAACATATCATTAATTGGGATCGGCCCTCCCATCCAGAGGCACCCATCATAAACTAGCGCCAACAATTGATGCACACAGATGGTATTAATGATGTTGTAGCTAAAATGTGGGATGTACAACATGTTGAACAACCCTTCATGCTAAATGCTAGCCACCCACTTCATTGGTTCAAGCATTGTGACACTCACCTCCCATAGTATACCGATCTCAAGAAATTACTGGGTTCTAACTGTGGAAACTTTACATGATCACCCAAATCCCAATCTTCCAACTTTAGAAATGGTACCCAGGCCAACAAGTCAACCTCAACAGGTACTTCATTTGAAAACAATGGCATGAATACCTTTTATTTCAATGAGTTCGGGTCCTTAGTAACTTTGGTAGTTGATTTCCTATGGGGAATATATGGTGGTAGCCGATTAATTGGCTCTACAACCTTTGCGCTGATATTTTCAACCCCCGTAATCAGCTCTTCTTCATCCAGATCCTGGGGTTTTTGCGGCTGCATATTTTTATCCATACGACCCTTTTATCTAATCTCAATTGGGATTTTACACGGCGATTACTGAACCGGATCTTGCTATGGATTCTTCTACTTTTTCTCTCCTATCACAGAGGCAGTAGGTTTTGGCCTCGACAACCTATGCACTGTGGTAGGGACTGGTGGTGTTGCAGTCATCTTGTCAAGGCTCTCCTAGAAGAGTTTCTTTTGCCACTTGGTAAAATTTTCCTCAAACCCAAGCCCCTTCTGTGAAAACTCCCTCTCTACTTCTGGCCAATCTCATCCAGACATACAACAATCATCTATACTCACATTTAGGCGCAAAATCTCAAGACAATCTCTTTGAAAGCAAAGTATTCGAATGTGGTGCAAGATGATGCATTTATATCCCTTTTTGAATTCAAATCCATCGGTTCCCTCCAAATCTCCCTCATTAAAGCTCGTTTGGCGGCAAATTTCCAAAGATATTCTCCTTAACTATTTTTACCCCACTCCCTTTAACGGAAAAATAGAAATCTAATCATCTATAGTGCTTCCAACAGTCACTTTCTAGCCTGGCTATGCAGGACCCACCTTGCTAGTGTAGCTCCTTCGTCACAGTTGCCATCTATGCCTTTCTACTAACCATCGCACAACCCATTCTCTTCGCCTAACTTTTCTTCTGGCAACATAATTTATAGTCTCACACTTCCTTGCAACTCCCTGAAGCACTAAGACTCTCCTGCATCCATGTAGTAATTGCACAAGCATGAGCTTTCCCCTATACAACTTAAATTAGCTTCCATTGATTCTTCCTGGAAATAGCTCCCCGTTTAGCTTTGCGACCTGAACTGCACCTCCATCTGTAATTTATTTGATGATGTATGGTCCCAACTAATGCATTTGAAACTCTCCTAGGAATTTAGTAAACTTGCTATCAAACAACAATACTAAATCTCCATTTTTAAAGTTTTGATACTTAATGTGGTGATCATGCTAAGCCTTTTCTCTAGCCTTTTGCACATGCTAATGAAAACCTTCCAAGAATCGATTTCCTTATAACTCAATTATCTGTGTGAGGCATTCTTCCATTATATCTTGATCTTCCATCTCCATGACTGCAACAATCCTCAAATTAGGCACTATGTATTCCATTGGCATCCCTGCTTCTTTTCCATAAACCAGTCAAAATGATGTCTATCCAGTCAACTCCTTACATGTAGTTCTATATTCTCAAAGAACAATTGGTATTTGCACATCCCAATCTTTCCTATTCACGTTACATATATTCATCAAAGAATTCTCTACAATATTATTGAAAGCTTCAACTCTTCCATTTTCTTGAGGATGGTATGGTGTGCTCTTTTGATGATATATCTAGATTCTTCTAGAAAGCAATGATTGTTTCATTCAAAAAATGTGAACCCTTGTCACTCATCAAAAGCTTAGGACAACCAAACCTAGACAAAATGTAGTCAAATATAAAATTCGTAGTTGTAATTGCGCTACAATCCTTCACAAGCTATGCCTCAGCCCACCTGGTCAAGTATTCTATCATCGTGATGATGTAGCGCACTCCTTTCTTTTTTCCTAGTGGTTGAATAGGTCCCACAAAATTTATTTCCCATTTTTTGAATGCCTGTAATGAGACTTGCGGGTTCAGAGGTAATTCAGCCCTTCGTGATGACTTCCTAGTCCTTTGACAAACATCACATGCCCAACAATACTCCTTTGAGTCTTTGTGCATAGTGGGCCACCATAACCCAACTCGTAAGATCTTCTACGTAGTCACTTTCCAGCATAATGGCCTCCAACAACTCCTCCATGTACTTTGCTGAGGATAATTTGTCATTCATAATCTGACACATAATTGCACAGAACTTCATCTGACCCCATTTTGTACAAGTGCCCTGAAATTATGAAAAAATTCATAGCCATGACCACCAATTCCTTATTTTACTGCATCGTATATCCTTTAGGAGCAACACCTGTAGACAGAAATTGGATTAAATTCACAAAATGTTCATTTGCAATGCATACAACAAAGAGCTGTGTGTTGGGAAATCCTTCATCAATGCTTATAGGTTCTTCTACATTCTCAATTTGTGAAATGTGATTGGGTCCATCATTTAATTTTCCTAGATTGACAATTACTTCGAGATCATACTCCTGAATAGTAGTAGCCATCTACAAATCCCCCCCACCAAACATAGGCTTGTTGACCAGGTACTTTAAATTTGAATGGTCTATATACGTTTGGAAGTGTGCACCCAACAGATAATTCCTGAACTTCTGGAGTGCATATACGATTGCGAACCCTTCATGCTCCATGGTTGAATAGTTCTTCTCTGCCTTAGATAGTTTTTTATTAGAAAACACAATTAGGTGGTCGATATCTCCTGTGTCTGGTTGGGTCAAAACTCCTCCTAATGCTCTGCAAAATGCATCCACATGTACATGGAATTCTTTCTTCCAATTGGGGAACACTAGAATAGGTGTCGTAACCATATTTTCCTTCAAAACATCTAAGATTTTTTGGAAATCATCATCCTAGAAAATTGTCGCATCTTTCTTTAATAATTTCTCCATGGGCACAGTCATTTGCGTGTATGCCTTAATGAACTTTCGATAGTATCTTGGAAGGCCCACTGTTGCGCACAGCTATTTTACATTCCTCACAGGCTCTAAATTGATAATCTTTGTAATTTTAGCAGGGTCTACTATCAACCCTAGCTTACAAACAACGTGGCCCAAAAGTATCCCATATGGTATGAAAAACATACACTTCTTCAGATTTAGGGAGATATGATACTTTGTACAAGTATCCAGCATTAGTAAAAGACTTCAAACATGATTTTTAATTAACCCGAACACCATCCAATCATTAGAGTAAACCTAACAAAACTTATGAATAAATTCCTTAAAGGCAGCGACTACCACCGTAGAAATGATCACAGGGCCATTCTTAAGCCCAAAGGGAATAAATGTATACTTAAAAGAGCCCCATTATGTGGCGAAGTTAGTCCTTGATCTTCTGACGTGATCTTGATATGGTGATATCCTGAGAATCCATCTGTAAAATACTATGCTTCTTGGCCACCAACATTCTCTAATACTTCATCTGTGAATAACATAGGGAATGGATCATGTACACAAGCATCATTCATCTTTCTAGATCTAAGAAAATCTTGATTTCACCCTTTGTCTTCTTCTCCTAAACCACCATAGGACTAACCTAGTACAATTCTTCTACAGGCTCAATAATTGCTACTACGAGCATCTTATCTATCTCTTCGCGCACCTTTTCTTTGTATTTAGGATTGAATCGGTAGGGGTTTTGCTTTACCGTCTTCGCATCTGGCTTTAGATTGATCTTCATAACACCCAAATCACTTACTATCCCCTTTAGATCAAAGAAATTCATTGGAAACAAGACTTGATATTCAAATAACAACTCCATGACCTTGTCAATTGTGTTCTCATCCCAAAAATTTCCTATATTTGTGAACTTTGGCTATGCCTCCAACTCAATGTTTACTTACTTAGTTTTTAATGGTTTTGAAACTTCAGGCCCAATGAATTTGCACTGTCCCTCGGACTCAGGGATATTGATATTCCTAGGGTCTTCTTCACATTCTTCTGTGGTAACATTGTAATATTCTAGAGCATGGCACAATTGTGTACTCCATTCAGGTTGTACCTAGGTGATAGGCTCTACAAGCATTCTGCATATTATAGCCTTGATTTCTTGTAATTCTTCATCAATACATTCAAATCCATCCTCAAAACTGAATGTCAGTAGAATTCTTTCTTTCAGAATGCCCCACTCTATGTTTCCATGTCATAGCTCTGTCTCTAAGTGCCAATTCATCAGAATAGTATCAAGAGTATGTCAGAATATATTTACCCATTCATCCTGTGGTTCCTCTCCCCATCCTTTTGTCCAGCAAGAAAGATGCTCACGCGGATTATCCTTCCCTGTATATTTTTCAGTAATGTGGGTATTTGCATAGCCAATCACAACTTCATCATCCTTTGGTACTCCTTCCAGTCTAAAAAATTGTTTTTATGTGTACCCCACCATCTATCAAGAATATCTCTAATTGCAATGTCCAATTCCTAGAACTGACGCTCCTTTGGGACATCCCTTTCAAATTTATCAAGAAAAAAACTTACATCTTCTAAACCATCATAATATGGTAAATTTTGTACCTTAGTGGATATACACCATGTTGGCTTAGGGGGTCCTGACCCAAGTTCATAGTTAGTTGTTCCAACCATAAAAACCCTACATTGCTGGTGCTTTCAGCAACAACCCGCATAACACAACCTGTCTCATTTGAAGCAGTATTGGGGGATGCAAGAACCAAGTTTTCTCATCCAGAGACTAGTGTGATGTCTTCCAACACCTTGGATCTGAATCCACACAAATTGATAGACTTCTAGGGCTCATTACTGTAACTCAATTAAAGCGGCCTTCAGACCCTCACAAAGGTCCATGACCAATCCTTGCAGACCTTAAACAATGAATTTACCTACTTACATGCATCAAAAAGTAACCCTATATTGGAGTTCAAGTAGATCTACTTCATTCATCAGAAAACATAAGAGAAATAATATGAAACTTCATGGAAGTGGCTAAGCACTCATTTCATACATTATTAAGATAGATTCAGTGAATTCGCATGTCATTCAATCATTATTTCTTAAAACATGTCATTCATTGACAACATATAACATAAATAGATACAAACAAAAATACTCGGTAATTCTTTGGAAAATTCTCTTGATTGATATTCAATTCACTGATTACAGACTCTTCTTACCCTGCGCACACAACTATAGGGGTTCGCACACTCAACTATAGACTCTACCTAGGCCTCTTGCACACTTAGCTCTTTCCCAAGACAACAAAACTCTTCAATGTACCAAATTATTTATCCAAACTTACTTCTAAGACTCACTAAGACTCAACTATTTTTAGAATTTTCAATACAATGCCATGGTCCGTGGACCATGGGTGAATCTCAAAATCGACTCAAAACTTTACCCAAAATAGGGAGCTAAGGACCTTTGACTCTTATTCATCTATGTGCTCTGCATCCACATATCATGGATACTTTACATATTTTACAAAAATATTTAAAAATGACTAAGTCTAATTCAGTTCTACTCTTGGAGACCCCATCCCAACAGGCACCCAACACAAAGATCGTGACTCACCCTTGAGTCACTAAGCTGGTTGTTCCATTTCTTTTCGGAGTTCACTGAATGCCTTGGTTAGTGCCTGAAGCTCTGCAGTACTCTGATTTGTTGCTTGTTTTACTTCCTAGACTTGTTTCTCTGTGGTTGGCCCCTCTACTATGAGTTGCATAGTCCTCTATGTCTATTGCATTGCCTTCATCTTCTCATGAATGTTTTGTGAAAACTAGCAGGCTTCCTCTATCCAAGGCTCAAGTCGGGCTTTGAGCAAGGACTGCTTTTTCTGCAACTCTTGGATCTACATAAATTTTTTCTTTCCTTCTTGCAAGCACGTGAAGCACTGGACTGGTGCCAACGTCCACATGTTGTATTGATATCTTCAAACTGTTTCTGCACTTCCTTGATTTTTGTGTTTAACCACTACAGTGTAGGATCCTCCTACATTATATCCCAGAGACCCATTGCCTGAATGAAGAGCTGGTCACAACCTTGAACTGCAACATCTAGTTGAGCCATGGATTATTTTATTGCCACACCTCTTTATTCCCGAACCTCCAATGGTATGTTCGGCTACAACTTCAACTGCAACTCAACTATTTGCATCTGAAGATCGAAAGTCACCTTATCAACCTTTTCTATTGACGTGAACACTCCATTAGCCAATTTCCTCACTTAAGTGGAGGCCTCTGCATCTTTAGGTATATTGAGCTCTGACACGGACTTGTATGCCTACTCCATTGCTATGACCAGGCTCTGGTGCTGTGTCCGCAACTCCTCATGTTCCTTCAATGGCTGATTTTTTTCTATGAAGAGCTTCTCATTATTGACTTTAAAATCACTAACCATAGCGAGTGCACATTGTTCTCTGATCTTTAGCACATCAGAGACCCCCTGATGTAGTGCATGAAGAGACTTGAGTGGTAGCGTGGCAAGGTTCAATCCCATATCTTTCACTATGTGAAGCAGCATGCAATCCTCATCTGAATCCACGTGGACTGACCCCTCTAAGAAAGGAAAGACTCTAAGATCCAAAGGCCATTCAATCTTCATGACGGTGTTATGACCTTGTGTCAGGCTTGCTTGTGTGCCACTCGCCTTTCTGACATCCATTTGAATCTTGTTCGCCTGGATTTGTAGCTTGAGCAGATCCTTTTGGACGCTCCCCACTGTCAGCATGTATTACTATTCGAATTGCTACAACACCTCTATTGTCGTATCCCACACTTTATCTATGATCTCATTGAGATCACCTTTGGTTAATATCATTGGATCAACATGTGTCTTCTCTTCAGACTTTTCTTTCTTTCGTGATCCTCCGGCCTGTTCCTTCCCTCCTTTATTTAGAATGAACGGGGTGATATGCCCCTCGTCATCACCTCTGTCTTGGTCTGATAGCTCTTATTCTTCTATTTCAAGTGACGCTGATTTTTACCTTCCTATGACCCTTGCTGCTCCTTTACCTCCTATGCTTTAGCAGTGTTCACTTTTTCCATTCGATATTTCTTTGCAGCTACCTTAGCAGATTCCTTCTTCTTTTGTTTTGTCACTGCACGCACAACCTTTTAAGCAGCATCCTTCTACTTTTACGCAGTAGAGCTTTCTGAGCCTGTTCTTGTTCCTACATCTAATTTTGTAGGTGCACACCATTCCAGAGGGAAAAGCCCCACAAATTCCTATATATGTATATTTGTCACCATATAAGGCAACTGGTGTTATTTCTGCTCAGGGTTTCTGAACGTTTTATCGAGACCCTATGGAAATCAGCTTTGAATTCCGCATAGGATGATAGTTGTGATGAGCCCTACATTGGGTAACTTATTTGGCTCATTTTGCCTAATTGTCCTTGTTCAATCCTCCATTTTTCATAGATTATGCATGTTTTTTTAGTATGTTTATGTTATTTGAACGAATAAGGATGGTCACTCTACCAGGGAGGCTAATACGTGGTTATTTCAAGTTTTTTTGGACAAGTTTTGGAGCAAAACCAAGAAATTATGGGCCAAGTGACAACCAAGCTTGAGGTGAGGATTCGTAGGGGGGTTGTCTCTGGCATTAAATGGCCCTTCCTCGAAATATCTACGCTCAACTCCGAGCTCAACAGGCCACCAAAATGAATCTTAAAGGTAGCCAAGCAGCTTTGGGAAGAGTGACTGTTTACTAGCAGTTGGAATAGCCGAGTCCCTTGAATTTAGGAGGGCTACTAGGCCCGTCATAGTGTATAAATAGGAAGGCCTCATCCTTCGTAGTTTACTTTTGGAACTGTTGTATTTTTGCACTAGAGTGCTGTCATTTTCTCAACTCGTTTTCTTGTAGCTACTGCTGTATAACTTTCTTGTGATGATTATCTTTGGATAATGAAAAGCAGTTCTATTTGGCATTAGCTCTAAGTTTTTTATAGGAGCTTGTAGCCTTTGGGGTTGAGGCCAACCTAAGAGCCAAGGCCTCCTTCATGTATTTTATTTGTTTTTATGTCTTTGCAAAATAATTTATGTTTAGTAGATTAACACCTTGCTGGTTACATAAGTCATGGTTAATGATCAGATAGGCTTTTTCATGCTCAGATTTAGTTGATAGATTAGTAACAGGGAAGATCTCCCAAAAAATTCCATCAAGTACCTCTGATCTCACCTCTCCCTCAGTGGGGTGGTGAGTTGGGACAAAGGTGACATTGCTGCCAACAAAAATGTTGTTTTGCTTTGTCATGTAATTCTTAGTGTTGGAATCCTCGTTTGCAGATGCTGATATTAGTAGTGTTTAAATGCTTCAGTTTATGATTGCTTAGTTGTATAGTTATTTCACGCATTTCATTTTGAATAAACTTCTGTTCATTCCTTTTGCTGTTACTTAGGTCAGAATAGAGTGAAGTAACTAGGTCATAGGTTTTCTAAGTGTTTGTTTGTTTAGTTTGAAAAACCACTTGCAAAGTACCTGTTATCCTTCCTTACCTGCCAATACTCCATCCAACCTACCTACTTCATCCTTCACTTAGAACCCTTACCTTACATTTTCCTCATTCCCTTACTTTGCCATGATTCTCATCTTCCTGTGCAACATCGTTTCATCCCTCCTTGAACAAATCTAACCATCTGCGCCACTCCTCAACTCCATCCTCCAAGTCTTGAACTCCCATATACCCCTATTTCACCTCCATACTCATTCCTCCACCTTTTTCCCTCCATCCATGCTCCAAAATCCCATTTCTGAACATCCTGTAGAAAATTACAGACATTCTGTAGAAACTCCAGACATCCTATAGAACCCCTGCAGACTTCCCGTAGAATCTCACGAAAGTGGTTTCTTGAAGGCCAAACTATGTGAAACTCTCAGGAAGGGTGATAGGGACCCCTTATGCCCTCTCTGAACCTTCCCAACCTCCTGCAAGCATTTTCTCTCACCGATCCACCTCTGCACAGTCAAAAATAGCTAAAGCACATGCACGATCATTCTGACAACTTATTCAAAAATACAAAAAGATGTTTTCTTCATATAGTGATAACTTGAACACATGCATTTTACCTTCCTAGAAGCCACTGGCATCTCTTTCAGTAGCTTGCATCCTCTTTTTCGCATCAGTAGGGCTAGCTGGTAAAATTAGGGTTTGCTAGGGTTTGCATTTCCTTTCAGCTTTTCAGTTTCTTTCCACAAGTAGAATAGCTTCCTTTGAGTTAGCTTTCATCCATCAGTTAAAAAGCTTCTTCTCAGAGCTCATAGAAGTTGGCTTAAGCCCCTAGTGGAATTGTGCCAGTTGACCAAGTGACAGCTGCAGCAAGAGCTAGTACTTGTGCATACAGCATCATCGCTTCCAAGTTTGTTACGAACTACCAAGTTGATAAAATTAAGGAAGGGAGTCCCAGGAGTTGCAGCATTATTGCTGCAATACTGGGGCCCACCACTCTTTTTGGCACCATTACCGAGGAAGCGTTAGAGTATTTGTGATTGCTACTTTTCTTCTATTTTCTTCTACAACCTTCTGCCAAGTAGTTTATTTCATTTCCATTCCGCAATTTCATTTCCGCAAAAGTAGACTAGACATTTCCTGCTTTCCTAGACTAGCATTTCAATTCTGCAAGCATAGAGTAGTATTTCAATTCCGAAATTTCAATTTTGCAAGTGTAGCCTAGCATTTCATTCATGCAATTTCAATTCAGCAAAATATATTAGTTCTTTCCTGCTTTCATTTCAATTCCGCATTTTCATTTTAGCACGATAGATTTTAGATAGTTGCAATTCAATCTATTTTCTGTTTTGTAGGTACAAGCAGAAAAGAACAAAAACAACCAAAAATCTTTCATTTCATGCCTCGTAAGAACAGAGACAATACCAGAAAATTCTTACCGAACACCCCCACCACATCACAAAGTCACCCTTCTCTCTTCTTTGGTAACCGTGATCCAGAAGAACCTATAGGTGAACCTCATAAGATATATGAAGATCCTATAACAAAAGAAGAGCAAGAGAACCTCCCTCTTGAGACCATGGCTGAACGTAGAAATGGTATGGGAGATAATGCGAGAATAGAAGGTGCTTTTCCCATCTGAGAGACCAATGGGGACATGAAAATGAAAACCATAAGTCCCTCAGCCTTACCTCACTTCCATGGATTAACCACTGAAGACCCTGATACCTTCCTATTTGAGTTTGTTGTTCTTTGTCAAACTTATGACTATGTTGAGGACGAGCAAAAGTTGAAACTCTTTCCTTCTACCCTCAAGGATGCAACACTCCGCTGGTTCATGGGGTTACCTGGAAACAGTATCGCTACTTGGGCTCAAATGCAGCAAGCCTTTAACAACAAATACTAGGACTACTGTAGGTCAAAGGAAACAAAGGAAGAAATCTTTCGGATGAGCATGGGAAATGATGAGTCTTTGGAAGACTACGAGGAAAGGTTCCAGCTTAGTTATAAACAGGCCAGGTGCACACTTTACCCTAAATCTCTGAAGCTGGTTCTACTCCGAGGAGTCCCTGAAGACCTACTAGATACCCTTCACTTGCTACCTGGAGGGGACATCTACCAACTACCCTATGAGGACATAAAGACTGTGTTTAGAAACCATTCTAGGGCAGCCAGGAAAAGAGGAAGGGGGAATCCACTTTCAGCTAGTACCACCTTCTCCAAGCATGAGTTTTCTAATCAGATGGAAGACCTCAAAAGTGAGATGAGACAGACCATTGCCATGCAACTTCATACCTTCTGAATTCAACAAAAGAAAGAGGAAGCTGAGAGGGCTTTGGCCATTTTTTGTCCCAGATGTACAAGGAAGCACCCTAAGAATGAGTGTCCATTGCACTCAGTAGAGGTGTGTTTCATTTGTGAGGAAGACCACCCCACCAACCAATGCCCAACCTTTCCCGGATTTAAAGCCATGTACCTGGGGACTGAGGTGACTATTGAGCCTCTCTACTTCCTCAGCCACAGGAGGCCACATGGGCCCAAACCTTACCAGCAGGGGATGCAAGGGACATCCCAAGCTTATTATAACCCCAACCAATTTTCTCATATACCTTCATGGGGCCCCCCTACTCATCCTTCCTGGTCCGCACCTCCTCCGTGGTCTTATCCATCTCAATGCCATACTCAACCTGCTGCTCATTCATTTCACTCTCATGTCCAGCCATAACCTCAATGGAATGCACCTCAACTGGGGTGGAGGCCCCAATACAACTCTCCTCCCGCCATTCTACCTCCACCACTGGCTCAACCACAACCATTACCTCCTGCTCCTCCAAGACAACCCCAGATTCCTACTCAACTGAATCCGAACCCCAACAACAGATAGACCCAGCAAGTATATACTGGGGAAACAACATGCTCTACCTATGCTGTGGAGATCCAGGAGATCAACCTGCGATCTGGGAAGGTCCTTCTAGAATGCCAACCTCCTCCCTAGAGGAGGAGGAAGAGAAACGGGAAGTGAACCCAAAGCCATTCCACCCTTTCCTGAGCTACTAACAGTAACCACACAACCAAACCCAGAGGAGACTGAACTTCTGGGAGAACTCAAGCAGTTGTGTGTGAAAATACCACTTCTCCATGCCATAAAAGATGTACCAATATACAACAAATTGATCAAGGAGAAGTTTTTTAGGCACCCAGGCAAGCGCAAGAGAGATGCCCCGACTATCAATGTCATAGGACAACTGTCCGATCTGATATTGGGGCAAGTAATATGTCCAAAATATTTGGACCCTAGGAGTCCTGTAGTTGATGTCCACATCAATGGCACCATAATCCCCCATACATTGATTGATCTAGGGGCTGCCATTAATGTGATGACCAGGGAAACTATGCTTAAACTCAACCTTAGAGTTCCCTAAGGAAGACCTCGACAGTACTGCAGTTAGCAGACCGCTCCACCGTGACTCCCGAAGGGATTGTGGAAGATGTCCTGGTCTCTGTTGACTCTTGGGAGTAACCTGCTGACTTCTTGGTCCTTCAACCAAAGGCAAAACTTATTGGATACCCCATCATCTTGGGAAGGCCTTCGTTAGCTACTGTAGATGCTTACATCAGTTGTCGAGATGGAAGCATGACCATCAAGAATGGGCCTATGTCTAAGCAGCTAGTCCTTTATACTCCTGCCCAACCACTAATAGAACATGACTTACCACTCTGGTTAGAAGAGGGAGATGAGGATGAGGTCTACTCTGCACCTTTGTGCACTATAGAAGCCACCAGGGGAGGCCCTCAAACTGAGGATGACTTGATTGAGAATTTGATTCAAAATCCACCTCCTAGTGCACTGTCATTAGAAGAGTTGGTGGAAGATACCCAAGCCAGTGCTCTAGTGGACCTCTATGTGATTGATCCAACCTCTCCTAGAGTTTAGAGTGTAGAATTTGGCCCTGAAAGAACCTTAAAAATCAGTTCCTCCTTATCTCCCTCCCAGGAGAAGGAGCTGTGTAGCTTGTTGAACCGCCATTTGGAGGCTTTTGCCTGGAGTTATAAGGACATGAAAGGAGTCCATCCTTCGGTCTGTACCCATCATATTTACATTAAAGAGGATTGTAAACCAGTCAAATAGCCTCAGAGGAGAATGAATCCAGCCCTTAAAGACATTGTCAAAGAGGAATTGCAAAAGTTATTGGATGCAAGATTCATCTACCCCGTCTCCGATAGTGAGTGGGTTTCACCTCTAGTGCTTGTGCCCAAGAAGAACAGGAAGTGGAGAATCTATGTAGATTACCAGGAACTTAACAAGGCAACAAAGAAAGACCATTTCCCTTTGCCTTTCATAGATCAAGTGTTGGATGGACTAGTAGGGAAGAAGTTCTTTTATTTCCTAGATGTGTTTAGCGGGTATAATTAGATCCAAATTAGCTCGGAAGACCAAGATAAGACCACCTTCACTTTTCCATGGGGTACCTTTGCCTACTGAGTCCTTCCCTTTGGGCTATGCAATGCTCCTGCCACTTTCAAAAGAGCAGTATTGAGTATATTTGCTGAGCTGGTTCATGATTCGGTGGAAATCTATATGGATGACTTTACTCCTTATGGGTCTAACTTCCAAGAAGCCTTGTCCAACTTGGGAAAAGTTTTAAACAAGTGCATTGAGATGAACCTGTCCCTCAGTCCTGAAAAATGTGAATTACTGATGACTGAA